>JAFBJW010000604.1:0-242930 GCA_016785235.1 Pseudorhombus dupliciocellatus | reverse complement strand
CGTGGGGGGATTTTCAACACTTTTCGCCATTTTCAGTGCTTCTTCTCTTGTGGTCCTCCAGCCACTCGGACCCCCAGAACCATGCTCCAGGACCTCGGGGGGGGGGGGGGAATTTACATCACTTTCCCCCGTTTTCAGTGCTTCTTCTCTGGGGGCCGAGTGGCTGGAGGGCCATGCTCCAGGACCTCCGTGGGGGGATTTTCAACACTTTTCGCCATTTTCAGTGCTTCTTCTCTTGTGGTCCTCCAGCCACTCGGACCCCCAGAACCATGCTCCAGGACCTCGGGGGGGGGGGGGGAATTTACATCACTTTCCCCCGTTTTCAGTGCTTCTTCTCTGGGGTCCCTCCCGCCTCTAAATCTTCAATTACATTTGATTTAACAGTCAATTAATCTCAGATATACTTTCCGCTATCTGCCGTCAGCTATGACGTACACTGGATATAAAAATCACTTCCGTGTTTTTTTCCAGGGAGTTGTAGTTTATTTCACCCTGAAGCCAACGCTCTTTGCCGCATATGGAACTTCATCTCCCATGATGCTCGCCTTAAAACCGTTAGCTGGTGCACGCCCACGCTAAACCAGCCCGTCTCTCCTGTAATCCTCTGTGCACGCAGCTCAGTCCTCTGCGGGATTTGCACTCCGTCCAGATTCTCTCCTATCATCACCGAGAAAACAAGATGGACAACTCGGGGAAGGAGAAAGAAGCCCTTCAGCTGATGGCCGACGCGGATAAGAAAGTCAAGTCGTCCGGCTCCTTTCTGGGAGGGATGTTTGGAGGGTAAGACAGCACTGCAGCAGAGAAACAGACAGCTAGCTAACTCACGGCAGCCTCCCTGGACACACACACACACACACACACACACACACACACACACACACACACACACACACACACACACACACACACACACACACACACACACACACACACACAGTCAGTTAGCTTCCAGTTAGCTCCGCGGCTACGCCCCACAGAATGCCGCTTGAGTTTTAAAGTCACTCACAGTGTCATCAACCCTGCAGGCCAGTTAGCTCCGTTAGCCAAGTCAGTTGCCATCACTAACCACAGCACAGTGCCCTGGACGCTAGCATGGGAGCTACGCAGCAGTTTAGCTAACTTGAAAGGTGAACAAATATATAAATATAATGGATTTATTTGCTTGGTCGTCAGTCTCCACTTGTGCAAAACAACGACTCTCCAAGTTGCGCCTAAATCTAGATTTAGTAGGAAAGTCAGTACTGCTCCTGTGTGACTGTGTTTTCCCTAAAACTGTATAAGAGGTGACCTCCAGATGTTACTACTCAGCAGTATTATGGCAGGTTGTATACATCGAGTTCTGTGGCTGACCAAGCAGTGATGTAATCTTCTGCTGTGACTGAATGGCCACAGTATCATAACAAATCCAGGCAAGCTCCCAGGGGTCCACTTGCCGTGGAGAGATGGAGATATATAGTGGCTGTATAGGGCGATGCTGTAATTGGTCCATCCATCTCTAAATTGCATATGTCTGTGGCGTACGATCCTTGACTTTAAAATATTAACTGCATACACAAACGGATAAATAAAGTGCATTTAAAACACTATTTTCTGTGGATTCTAGAGGACCTCACAAAGTGGAAGAAGCATGTGAGATGTACTGCAGGGCAGCCAACATGTTCAAGATGGCCAAAAACTGGAGCGGTACGTAGTGTTTTGCTCTGTAAATGCATCACTTTGTGAAGCTGCTAAGGTTAAAAGATAGATATACAGTTAGTGTGTATGTGACTTTTCTCTGTTTGTCTGTCTTCAGCTGCCGGAAATGCGTTCTGCAAGGCTGCACGTCTCCACATGCAGCTGCAGAACAAACACGACTGTGCCACCAGTTTCATCGATGCTGGGAACGCTTTCAAGAAGTCCGACCCAAATGGTAAGAGACAACTAACCAACTTCAATCTCTCTGGCTGCTTTCAGACATGTGCTGAAGTCCGGATAATCTCCTGGCATTCTCTGCAGGAGATCCTTAGGATGTTCACCGTGAGCTAGTGGACGTGTAGATTGCGTTTCTAACACGTGACAGATAGGAAAAAGAACATGAATATCTCAAAATGAAAAGGGTGCTTTAGAACTGTAGAGGACTTTGAATAAAAATATTTATGAGTCAGAAACTTGTCTGATTGGAGAAATCTGTTCATGTGTAAAAGACAACATGTCAGAGAACAGTTTATTTAATTCTTAAAGGCTCTAATCTAATTCTATTGTGTTGGAAATTAAGCAACAAGTTTGATGAAATAATTACTGTATCAAACATTAGTGCATCAAGTCATGGTGGGGCTGCTCAAGTGGTCCCTGACATCCTGTCAGATATTAATTAAATATCCCAGGCTGATTCATTGTAGATAATCTATTTTTCTAGATTACTGAAACATATTTTTATCCCCAGCCTGAATTTTCTGATTTTAGGTAGTGAATCAGGACAGCTTAACACACACTCTGGTCATGAGGCTGCACTTCACTGTACGATTTGCCTGAGTTGCAATGCTGTTGATAATTCAGCCAATTGATCCTGTGAGAATTATTACCCCTAAATTGCCTGGCATCTACAGTTGATTTATAGGGCTCTTTGTTCCCTCTCTGGCCTCATTTAACATTCTCCCTAAGCATAGATGCGAGCATTGGTTTTGGGGGAGGGTGAGCAGGCTGAGGTGTTTGGTTCGTTCGATGAAGACGAGGGTTTTTCTTGTGGTTTTGCTCGACTCTAACTTAAACAACATTGTGTGAACAGCACTGACTCTAAGTGTGAAGGTTCTGATGAATTGTAGCATGTCTAACTGATGTCCTAACCGCTCCCTCCTCTTCCCTTCATGCTGCCAAAAGAGGCAATCAAGTGTTTAAATGCTTCCATCGAAATATACACAGAAATGGTAAGATCTTTGTAGAAAGTCTCATCCCCAAGACTAAGTCTGGCTTTAACAGAGCTGGAATTAACATCATCACGATAGAGCCCATTCATAACAAGTCCCCTTCTCCCTCTCCCCCCCAGGGAAGATTCACTATCGCAGCCAAACACCACATCAGTATCGCAGAGATCTACGAGTCTGAACTGGTGGATATCGAAAAGGTAACACAAGCTATGTAACCAGTGCAAGCAGGATGAGCAATATTTGGACACCTAAGATAGAAGTGTTTGTTGTTTTCCTTTTGTGAAGGCCATTGCACATTATGAACAAGCAGCAGACTACTACAAAGGAGAAGAATCAAACAGGTACTGTTCTCTTAATAAAACATATAAGTTGGTATGATGTAAAATCTGTTTAACACATTTTGTCTTATTAAAATCTTAGTTCTGCCAACAAGTGTCTGCTGAAGGTTGGGGGTTATGCTGCTCAGCTGGAGCAGTACCAGAAAGCCATTGAGATCTACGAGCAGGTGGCTGCAGCTGAGATCATTGTCTCAAAATTTCACTTTCCTCATCCCCGCTGATTATTTGCATTTCTATTCCATTGCTTATGATTTTTGATGTGTCTAGGTCGGAGCTAACACGATGGACAACCCTCTGCTGAAATACAGCGCCAAAGAGTATTTCTTCAAAGCCTCCCTCTGTCATTTCATCGTCGACGAGCTCAACGCTAAGGTGAGTTTATACCCATGTGGTTCAGTCTCAGGGTAGGGATGGAGAGCTATGGTAGAATCTAGAATCTATACATGCGGTGTCTCCACAGATTGCTGTTGAAAAGTACGAGGAGATGTTCCCGGCTTTCTCAGACTCCAGAGAATGCAAGTTGTTGAAGGTAAGTCGATGCAGACAACAGAGAGGCAGCCCAGGCCTGGCTCGGTGAACCAGTTCTATGAGTAACCTACATTTCTCTTTTTGCTCACCAGAAACTTCTCGAGGCGCATGAAGAGCAGAACAGTGAAGCTTTTACAGATGCGGTAAGTCATGTGTACAGTGTTAAAGGTTTTGGTGAGCTCAGAAATCCCTCAGCTTCAGCTATTGTAGTTGTGTTGAGTCCCGTGTGTATTCATGAAAGATGAAAACTGGATCGCAGGAATCTGCTCCGTCTCTCAGGACTGTGTTTATATGAATCTAGTGCAGACAGCCGAGCTTCAGAGCCTAAAACGTTTTAAATTTAACTCAGAGTCAGAGAGAGAAGAGGCCTCATCAGAAAACTAGAGCGACTATAAACAATATAGAATATGGACTCTCAGGAAGATAATGCAAAAGCTATGGATTTC
Source organism: Pseudorhombus dupliciocellatus (assembly GCA_016785235.1). Lineage (NCBI taxonomy): Eukaryota > Metazoa > Chordata > Actinopteri > Pleuronectiformes > Paralichthyidae > Pseudorhombus > Pseudorhombus dupliciocellatus. The sequence continues at coordinate 238,715 of JAFBJW010000604.1, read as the reverse complement.
CACAACTCCGTGGAAGTATGGGTCATGGCCGTTCGGTTTAGGTAGGGGGGTTTGGGTTTTATTTTGGGTTCTAGTGTTTGGGTTCTTTTCTGTCTGCAGGTGAAGGAGTTTGACTCGATCTCACGCCTGGACCAGTGGCACACAACCCTCCTGCTGCGCATCAAAAAGACCATCCAGGGCGACGAAGGGGATCTGAAATGAGCGACACGCAAGTTAAGACGCACAGCACGGAGGGACAAATCCACCACGCATGCTTACACACACACACACACACACACACACACACACACACCTCACTATATAGCATCAGGGCAGGAGCGTCTGCTGACGATTTTGCTCACTGCTACACATTCACAGCACTACCTTGCTTTCCTCCAGAACATATCTGAACATAGTCAGAATGTAAATCCTCTCGCCCTCACCTCTGCCTAGAGGATTGCTGCATACCTTTTTCTGCTGAAGTCCGTGCTGGTGGATTTCAAAGCGGTGTATCGTATTGAAACTAACGTTAGTATTAACAGCGGCCACTGCATGTTTTTTACTCTTTTTGTTTCCTAGTCAGATGCAGCTTGTTTTTTTAAAGCTAGTTTCATATATTCTTAAATTATTTGAATGTTTCAGTTTGGTGTACATAGCATTATCGTTGTATTTATTTAAGGAATGTACTGTTATCTTGATTTATATTGTGTTACCTAAAAGAGAAGGAGGAAATACATTTTATAAAGGTTCTTCAAAGTCATTACCATTTAAAATAGATGAATATAGATTTTTTTTTTTTTTTTTATCAACTTCTAGACGGACGGGGATGATATGCACCAAATGTAGACTGTTAAACCTTTGTACCTAACCTTTTCCATATGCATTCATGATTTGATTACTCAAATGTTCCTTTATTATCATTTTAGTTATTGTTGATGTAATAATCCGTTTAATGTTTGAGGCTGAAATGTTTAGGTTTGATCATGTGATCTGTATTTTTAAATGAGAAGCACTGACGTGGGAACCATTGCTCCTTATTCCTGGGGTAGTAACCTTGGGAGTACCGCGCATCATTAGTCACTGATCTCTGTGCCGTGTGCTGTGTCGTGTCGTTAACTAACTCGGTGAAGGTTTACTACCTGTCACCTGGCCAGTTGCTAAGCATGTCATTATGTGTAGGTTACCAGTCATGTCACATCCACTAGTGAGCCAGACCAAAGTTTTTATTCAAGGGTCAGTCGCCCTGCATATCCAGCTTCTTCCAGAATGGAATGACAATGGACCTTGGATATGATCTGTATGCTTGTGCGAATGGACAATAATAAAGGTATTCTAGCCCACAATGCCTTGCCTTTGACCTTATGTGTGACTTTGTTAGATGCAAGGAAAGGAATGAATGAATGAACCTAATGGCATAATTTGTTATTAATTTTATTTGTATTCATCTTCATTTATGCAACAGTACATGCAGTTTATTACCAAACATGTTAGATTTTATTTTAGTCCATTTACTGATAACCCTTACTAACCCTAGTACTTGGTTTCATCTCTTAAGCTTGGACCATTTCCCAAAGAATGCTGTGGTGATAAACACTGAAGATCACAGATGTGAGAAAGTCAGAGAACACATTCAGACGTTGCTGAATCCAAAGTATAGAAATTACTGAAGGGTGGAAATCGGGCCCCAGATAAAGACTTTATATTGACACTGACTCTTTTTAATTCTTTGTACTTTCATCCACACAGTTTCCTGCTGTCTTTTCCTGTCCATCACTTTGGACAGCAGCTGTTTGTTTGGCCGTGTCACCGACGACAACAATCTGAATATCAGATTCTGGTTGCGTGATCTTAGACTTTGACACCTGGGCCAGAATGGTCTGAGACACAGCAGCTTCCAGGACGGACGAGGTCGAAACAGCTGGGATCTCGGAAGCCGATGCCAACATGGCGTCAGAGTCGGGAATGGAGAGAACCGACGGTACGGACAAAGAGGAGGAGGAGGACGCCTCAGAGGACAAGGGGATGGGATGAGCCATAGAGACAGGAATAGAGAAGGGGATGGTGGAGCTGTCCAAGGTAACGACGTTGGTGCTTGTGCCGTCAGCGGCCACGATGGGCTGGATGTGCGTCCCAGGTGGCACCCCGGTGTGGATGACCGTGATCCCGCCATGACTGACCAGAGCAATGGTTCCATGGTTGGACCAATCAGATGGTAGCGTGACTTGCTCGGCAGGAACCACAATAGAATCTGTGTTGGTTTTATCGGCAGCATCAACAGAATCAACACCACAAGGGGTCTCAGCAGCAGCGACACCTTCGGCACCTGTGGGAACAGCGTCATCAGTCGCAGCACCGCCGCCACTTTTTCTTGTTGGGCTCTTCTTCTCCCCTGCTCCTGATTTTTTGGTCTTTCCCTTAGGGCTGGTCTTGGGTTTCTTGTCCTCAAGGTTTCCCTCTAGAACCACCAGGTAGGTCTTCCAGGGAGCGTCAGGGTCATGAATCTGAATGTAAAAAAGGCTCATGTTATTTTTTTTGTCATCGTAGTCAAAGCACCTTTAACAAAAGTTATCAGTTCTCTTTTATAAATGTGCGGTCGGTACGATAAGCACCACTAACCATAGTGTGCCTGCGGAGGGTGGACTTGTCTGTGAAGGTGCGGCTACAAAGGCCACACATGTAGGGTTTCTCTCCTGTGTGGATACGCTGGTGCCTCTGCAGCGCGTTGATCTGGGTAAATTGCTTGTCACAGTCTTTACAGCTGTACGGACGCTCGCCTAGAAGGAACACCCACAGGTGGTTTCCACACAGAAGGACAGGAGGGGGGTTTGGAACGAGAACAGTTTTAGTATGGAAAAGCAGACAATGCTCTGAAGTGACCAAAAGTATGACCGATCTTGCAGTTACCTGTGTGTATCTTTAAATGCTGGTGGAGAGAGTTTCTCTGAGCAAAGCCTCGGCCACAATACTCACACTTGAACGGCTTGAGGCCGGTGTGGATGTTGGAGTGGTGCCGGAGGTATTCCTTCGATGCAAAGCTTTTCCCGCACGCCTCGCACATGAAAGGCTTCTCTCCTAACGAGAGAAAAACAAGCAGCAGATGAAACGTCTGACCTGCAATAATAACACAGAAAGGCTTACAGCTGTAATGTTACATCAGTCTTACCTGTGTGTGATCTCTTATGATACGCCAACATGTGCTTCTGTGTAAACCTGGCGTCGCACTCGTCGCATGCATACGGCTTCTCTCCTGTGTGAATCCTGCACAAATTTTTATCATTAACGCAACCCCTTTCCCCGCAGCCTGACATCCAGTCATTATGTGCGAGTTCTGTACCTGCGGTGCATCTTGAGTGCAGCATTCTGGATAAATCTGGCCCCACAGTCAGTGCAGGCATAAGGCTTTGTGCCAGAGTGTGTCCGCTCGTGTAACAGCAGTGCTGTTTTGGAGCTGAGCGACTTCCCACAATCGGGGCAGATGTGCTGCCGGTTGTTGCGTTCATGCACCTGAAGAGCAAAAAGGGGCGGGAGGCAGACATTCAGATAAATGAGTCATGAAATATTTCGTCAAACAGCACTGACTTGCTGACATGCATCGTCGTCACCTGTCTTTGATGGCGGACGACATCCTTCTTTCGTTTGAAGGTCTTAGCGCAGGAGCTGCAGGAAAAGAGCCTCTCGTTGCTGTGGACGTGCTTCTCGTGGATCTTCAAGTTGCAGCGGTTGGCGAAGGTCTGCTTGCATGTCTCGCAGCGGTGGTCGACGTCAGCTTTGACTCCGTGGTACGTTCTGGGTGGAAGAGCAGTAACAGGTCACAGCAATGTCAGAAGTGTTGTTGGAGGATACTGCTGACTGGTGAATCATTATAAAATCTTGACTTAATCTTAGCTTTAATGAGCTGTTTGTGAATTGATCTGAGGATCAGAAGAATTCCAAACCTGATGTGCTTCATGTAGCTCTTCTCGTAGTGGAAGGTCCGCTGGCATTGTTCGCACTGGAACTGGGCTTTGGACGTTCTTTTTGACATCACCTTGGACTCTCCCTCCTCCTCCTCCTCCTCCTCCTCCCTTTCGTCGTCGTCCAGAGCTGGCATGAGGTCGTCAGGATTACTCTTCGCATCGTCCTCAAGTTCCCAGTTGTCCACATCAGAGTCAGGCTCCTCATCTCGCTCTGCTCGATTCTCTGGCTGAGCCCTGCCCTCAAACTCCTCTGTGTCTATAGTGGTCACCTGGTTTTCACTGTTTGAAGTCCTCTGAAGGATTCTGCGGCTTGATTTCCTCTGTTCCACCTGTCCCCCTTCACTCTTTTCATTCGTCACTGTTTTCTTAACCTTCGATTGTTTTGCGGTGACTTCAGTCTCTGAGCTCTGGGGTGAGCGCTGCCTCTTCAGAACTAATCTGCCCAGCTGCTTCTTCCCTTTGGCCCCTTTTACTTTATCGTCACACTGTAAGTAATAGTGATCTGCAACATTTGATGCAAGCTTTGTCTTTTTAGACGTTTCTAAATTCTCAACGCGCATGGCTTCATCGCAAACCTCTGAAAGGTCTCTACAGTCTAACAACTCCGCAGCTGCTCGCATGTCAGCGATCTTTGTGCTGTCGACTTTGACTGTACCTGTGTACACAAACTCCAAAAACTTGGAGAAAATGTCAGAATGCACGTTTGAGAAGGATATGGTTTCTTGGGCTGCATCCTGGACGAGAAGGATGTTCATGAAGTAGCCACTGGATGCTGCAAGCACCGCCTGATGGGCCTTGAACTCCTTCTCATCTCCCTGGAAGTTCACGTGCAACGTGACATCACACAACTGTCCCTTCAGCCTCAGCTGGTGCAGAGAAGCCAGGAAGTTTCTGTGGTGCGACTTGGCGGCGAGCTGGACCATTTTGCGCTTCATGGTGGATTTATGCTGCAGACAGAGAAGGAACTGAGTCTTTTGATTTTTATACAAGTTTCATTCAGTTAACACTGACAAAAGCCACTTTTCTTTTTAGTAAGAATTGATCAACTACAATTAAATTAATGAGATTTATGTGTTAAACCCCTAACCCTATTTCTCCGAGTCTATGCATTAGGTTTAATCACTTCGGCCAAGGATGTTAAGTTTCCATTCTTGCTTGGATGAATAAATTATGTAAAACTTCTGTGCATCAATGGGACTGTAACTTATGAAGGTGTGCAGCAAATTGAGGACTAAATATCAGGATCTGGAGGATTTGCGCGTCTTCGCGAAGGGCCTGATGGGCCCTGGTGGAGGCATGACCTGTGGTGAGCCACGGTTTACCTCCGATCACATCCACGTGAACCTCAAGAGATCGGGGCGGATGTTTTGGCAGAGGAATGTTCATTAATAGTGTTTGGAGCAGTAGTCCGAGTATTATACGTGTACTCACTGCTGGGGCTAATATTAGGGCAGCGATTGCTACCTCGGGGAGCAGCTACTGTCGAGCTAAATGCTAATTGAATTCAATCAAACCATCTTTATAAGACATCGTGGATCTGGAAGACATCAGCCAAAGCTCAACCACCAGGAATGAGGTGTTTTGTCTTCAGAATGTCCCCGGCTAGGATACTGCGCAGCTAAGGGCAGAGCCACGGACACGATGCTAAGCAAGCTAGGTTAGGCTAACGTGGACTTAGCGATGGAAAACATCCAGGAGGAGACGCACGAATCCCCGCCGATCGTGTGTAACCCGTCATCGGCAGCAGCGGCTCGGCGAAACTACCGCATATCAACACGGAGCAACTTTTCTTACCGTAAGCTTGCTAAAATGGCAGCCCTTCACAAATGCTCTCTGCGGCGGAGGGTATTTCCTGCAGGAGTCGGCCTCGGGACATCCGCTGATTCCAGATCAGTTTTCTCCTCGATGCGCTGAGAGTCAAAGCGCCAACACCCTAGAGCAGCACCGGTCCCGGATCAGTTTGACAGGTATGTTCACGACCACGCATCAAAAATCGACGATCTTGAAGAATTGCGCCATTTCCGGGTTTTGGATAATTTAGCTTACCAATGTTTGCTCGTACTTAAACCGTTTCTCTGAATTATTAATTAAACCTATTAATTATTAAACCTTTATTCTTTATAAAGCTTGATTTACTGTAAGGCAGTGTAAAATGTTCAAATGCACTTAAGGCTGTTTCACTTTAATAGTTTTGGATATTAGCAATCTAGTAAACCCAGCCTCAGAAAATAATACAGATTGATGAGGAAACGAGGAAAAATAAATCTTTCCACGGTCCAAATACTATCACATAATTATGTTACCGTAATTCTAAGCAGAAATACGCTCAACGCTCTTTGTTGCTGCACTGTTGCCATCTGGCCACACGGGGGCGCGATTGCACCAAGGGAACCTTGCTGTGCTTCGCAATCATTGGAGAGAAGAAACCGAGTTTACATTCTTCGGCATTACCAGTTTCCACGCCGATTATTCCGGAGAGGTGCTCCACTAAATGCTTTACTTCTTTTGGTTCCAAGCGATAATAGGGAGCAGGTCGACACGCTGGACGATGGAAGTGAACTTGTTTACATCCACATCGTCCTAACTCAGAAACGCATAAAGCATGCTGTCATTCCAAAGGTGTCTGGAAAGCTACTTGTGGAGTCACTGGGTTTCTGCTCCTGCAGCTGCCAGCGGATGTTATTCTTCCCTCTCTCTCTCTCTCTCTCTCTTCCAGAGGAAATCCATATACCTTACATTTGTCTTAATGAATTCTGCAAGCTAGCAATCTCTCCTCTGTTCCGGTGACTCATACTGCTCTCTGGACCTGCACAGACAGACCCCAGCCCTGACCTGGAACACTGTGTTCGCCTGACTTTTATTGCATTACTCCCTTGTAACTCACACACACACACACACACATCATATTTTATAGATTGCCCTGTTCATGACTGGCGCTCTCTGATTCATCCTCGCATGGACAATTAACACACTTCATTCTACATGTGCACATTTAATCATCTGTAACTGAGTTCTCATGGGACTCAAAAGCATTTGCATAGATATTAATATTGTGTGTGTGTGTTATGGTAAACAAGCCCAGAGTTTAATAGAATGCAGAAAGTGCAAATTATCGACACACGTCGTGCAATTTAATTCTCGGTTCCTGTTCCGTGCAAGTTCTGACAAGGCTGAGGAAAAGAAGGAAAGGTAGTGAATCGCATTTCTCATAGAAATGCCATAGAAATGGCTGTCGGTTCTGGAAATACCACACACATTAGCCAGTTATTAGTTACTAGTCATGTGGAGCATAATGTGATATATAAGCCTCAGGTCAGTGTCAGGCGTAAACATTAAACCCGGGACAGGCCGGTTGTTTGTGACGTTGTCACAGGATCCTTTGTCAGACTGAAGACAGAAGAGGTTTCTACGTGTCGTCACTGGTTGAACTCTCAGCGTGTTGCGTCACTGAAATAACAAAAGGTCAAACAGTCGTCTCAAAAACCTGTCATTTTCAGCAGTGGGGGGGATACTGGCTGACTTTTCACATTCCTCCAGGGCCGTTTTGTGTTATTCAGAGGTGAGCTGGGGGGGAGGCATAGACAAGGGTCAGTAGCCAGCTGCATCACCAAGTGGTCCAGTAACAAATTAAAATCCATCATCACATTGTCAGGGCGGGGCGGTAAGGACGTGGCGCAAAAACACATTGAAAGGTGACGAGCTGAGCAACAAAAGATTTTGTCGGCGATGGGTCATGTTTGCTCCGCCATGGATCGACTCCTCCTCAAAAACCGAAAATATCTACCCTGACGTTCCACAGAGCACAAACAGCCGTATAAAATGTGCACTGTGCAGGAGGGCAAATCTCAAAACCAAGGCCGGTTTGAATCTGAAGCTCCACATACACACCCAGAGCGAGCAGCAAAAAGAAAAACACAGAAGAACTCAGTGAGTTCGGTGTTAGTGGTTGCAGTCCGGTTTGGTTTGCGTGCTGGCTCGTACACACACCCTAATTTGGATGCAGCGAGGGTAAGTCAGTCAGTCAGTGTCCTCGCAGGACCTCTCCGAGGCTCATAATCCCCGGCAAGATGAACTTAACCAGCGATGGTAAACACCAGAACGTTACATGGACGTGCAGACACTGGTGGTACAAGAGTAACCGCAGCATTCTCTTTGTGCTCGCCCATACGACCACACAGCTGATGCCAGACCAATCGAAAACCAGCCCGACTCAGTATTCTGTGGTGTCCCGCTCTTTTCCCCCTCCAGTCACTGAACTTAAGAGAAAACATGTTCGTGAACTTTGTTTAATCCTCTCAGACTTGTGTCTCAACAGGCAGCAATATGTTTTTAACAATAGCCTGTTTCTGCTTTGGCGACGGGATACGTTTAATTGATTGAATATGGATTTAGAGAGTGTTTTTAGCCAATGGACATGGAGCTCCACCCATATTTATATAAGTAAGAAATTGGCAGGAGGCGAGTATTATAGATGTTTATGTAGTCTTGTCAAGGCCGGGGTTGGTTTGCCAGGCACACAGAAGTCCAGGCCTGTCGATGGTAGTCTCACACTTTCCCCTTCCCCCTCTTCTATCATCGCCTGTTCTTTCACTGGCTGGAGGCCACACCACACTCGGCCGATCCAGAATATCACTGGAACCTCTCAAACCTCAGAGGATCATCAGGACATGAGAAAGCAATGATTCACAAAAATTGCAGAAGAGTGTTTCGGGGCCAGACACAGTGTTTACCAAAGACACGGCCACACACAAGAACAAATATGATCACAACATGCAAGGTCAAACTCTTAAGGGCTTGCTAGGGGCTCCAGGGATCTGCTGGTTTGATGCTTTGGTCCGGTCTAAAATATTTTAACAGCTATTGAATGGTCTGTCATAAAATGCAGTGCAGATTTGTACGCTGCCCAGAATCCCAATGACCCCGGTGACTTTTCCTCTGGTCGAAATTTTAATGTTTCCATAACTTTGCTTTATGAGCGCTTTCAAATTTAATGGAAATCTCATCACCCTCAGATAAACGTAATGTTTACTGGTAAAAAGAAAAGCTTAGGAGATGGAGAACACATCAAACGCTCCACCTGCTAAACATCTGATTGCTCCTGAACCACATTGCACTGGGACAAATAACTTCACCCGTGTAAAGGCAATACAGTGCAAAACAACAACAACAACAACAACAACAACCTATGAATGGTGTCTGTCGTCTTCTCCCTCAAATAGACTCAATTTCAGCGAACAGAGATGTTTTTTCTTCTCCTGTCTGCCTCGTTCGAAAAAAAAAAAAAAAAAAAAAAAAAACTTTCCTTTCATTGATGAAAAGATATACAGCGTTCAGAGATGAAATTACTTTCCAAATGGCCTCTGACTCACCATCTCTATTCCCAGTGCTCTCTCTCTCTCTCTCCCCCTCTCTCTCTGTCTCTCACACACTCCCTCCCTCACCCCTCCTCCACCTTCACTCGTCCTTGTGAATGTTCTACGCTATCTATTGTAACTGTATATGCCACTTAGCACTTCAGACGGCAGAGAAACCAGCTCAAGGACGGCCTGCGCCCACTCGCGTGATGCTCATAAATAGACTATTTGTCCAGGCTTACCAATCACCTTACCCACGAGCCTGTGTGGGTACTTACGGACATTGAATAGGTTGCACCAAAATAGATCCGTGCTGCCGTGCGAGGGTGGATTTGGGCCTCTAGCCTGCAGCTGCAGAGACCAGTGTGTTCAGGGAGATGGAAAAAAAAAAAATGTTGCTCTGCCTTTTTAAATGAAAAGTAATGATTCACAAAATCTGTCCCTTTAATAATGTGTTGAGACTTTTAACATCCGTTTAAAAGGACATGAGTTTCCCATAATGCAGCTGTCTCCCCGCGACTGCGTGGGACATGACCAGCAGCACATTCCTGGAGAGCTGGATCCCCAGAAGCAACAATTCCTCCTTCCTCTCTTCCCTCCCTTCCTTCCTGTCGCCCTCTTGTCCTCTCCTTCGCTTCCCGCCGATTGCATCACTCCGCTGCCTCCTGGCCTCCTCTGCTCGGGTCCTTTAATCACATCTGGTACACATGCACGCTCACGCGCAGAAGCACGCCACCGATGCACGCACACACGCACTGTGGGCAGAGGGCACCCTCGTCAAGTCTTCGTACTGGTTTCGTGGCTTCAGCTGGAATTTTATGGTTGGTTGGAGCGGAGGCTTCTGGAGGATTTCCAGCTGCTCTCCAAAGACTCCGCTCCTCTCGTTCTCTTCCTCCCCGTCTTTGTTCCTTCCCCTAACCCTCCCGCCAACCCCACAGTCCCCCCCGGTTCCCCCAGCCCCGCTCTACCCACCCGCCCTCAAGGTCAGAAATATCCTGCGGTTTAGGTTTTGATCCCCTTGGATATGCCCTTGCTCTTTCTGTCTCGCATGTGCTCCGCTTGGACACACACACACACACACACGCTGTAAGCATGCTGCACTACTCCAAGTATTCCAATATAGGAAACACAAGTGTAGGCAGTGCCTTGCAATAACACTCTCTCACACACCCTCCCACCGGGGGTCAACAGGCTAACATCAGGGGAAGAAAAAAAAAAACAGTCATCGCAGCTCTCTAAGCTGAAATTGTCATCACTGGGGTCTTATCCGTCTTAAATCCTCCGGTTCAGAAACCGTAAATAAAAGGGACTGATCCCTAACTTCTTCCTGTGGAGCCACAGTCGGTGGACTGCACCGGCCCCAGCCAGGTTAACCCCGCTCCTCTGGCTTCTCTGAGTTGTGTAACATGGCAGGGATCCAGCACTTGTGTAATACCAGGGACCTTGGCTGGCTGAAAGAATGCCAGTTCAACCAGTCATCCTTCCATATCCCCGGGTGAATGGAGGAACACCAAGTCTTGCCCAATTAAAGCCTTGATCCTGAGTCTCTTTCCTGAGCATCAGGTTGCAAGTTTTCTGGAAAATAGTGACTAATCTACATGGGAAGGATTTTGCTATGAATTTGTTTTTTTGCCTCTCCCATTCAATATACTTTGTTTTTCTGTCTTTTCCTTATTTAGATTTGAAGCTTAGTTCATTGTATGTGGTGTAGAAGTCAAGTCAAACATGTATCCTAGCTTTACATCTCTGATCTAAAGTTTCCCTTTGAGTTACTGTTAGTGTTTCCCACCTTCTGACAAGGTAGTTTACCTTGTCTTTGTCCTCTTGCCCATGCAAGCCCAAGCCCATGCACAACACATCTTTGCATCTTAGAAATCTGCCTTGCGCACATCCATGTTAACATGTGAGTAATGTTCTCCTTCAGTCCCTTTGCCCATCTTCATTATTTGTTGTATTCTATGTGTGAAATAGTTTGACATGAGAACCAAATAAATCAGGGACCCACTGCTGGGCCTCTAAAGGCCAGAATCTCAACTTGAATTTCAATCCCACATACGTTTTAAAAACATGTCTGGCATGACTAATCCCCAAAATTGAAGCATCTGGTGCATCTGCCTCCACCATGTCAGTGGATGGTACATGGATTTAACAAGTGCACGTCAAACGAACGGTTTCTGTCTGGGTTTCTTTATCCAGGAGGACATGACAGTCCAGGTAGTCTGTGCAACTCTCTTCTCCTTGGTAACCACACAGACCAGGCCTAATTAATTTTTCTCACCACTTTGTGCTTGTAAAACAGACTGCGCCTCCAGGTGCGCACCCAGGATGTCCTGCTGGTTTATCTGGCTTCAAGCTGTGTCATCCAAATGTGGGTACAGGAGATTTTTATTTTATTTTTTATTTTTTTTACAGGGATTGTCCAGTACTGTTTCCAATTGATGCTTTAGAGGGAAAAAGAGACTCTCCCAGTAAAATAAACCACAAATAGTTCTCGAGAAACACTGCACCCCACCGCTCGGTTTCAGCTTGTTGACACAGCGGCTTAAGACAGATTGTTTTTCAAATATGCAACCGGCTGTCAAATATACAGTGTCAAATTAACTTTGGAGCTGCCTCCCAAAGGTCTATGTTTTTCATACTGCATTTGTCCATTTTCTTTGGGTCGTCTCCCAGAAGTGGCGGAGACCACAGACATCAAAATACCTGTGAAATGAAGCTCGGCCATACGGCCAACCAGCCCAGCCCTCTTAATATATGCCGCCTGTGGACATACAGTTCGATGTACAGTGTTATTAATTATTCTCATCAGGCTTTTGTTAATCCGACACAGTTTATTGTTTCTAATGTGCTGTGATGGTTTGATTTCGGCTGCCACCGGTTTTTGTTTCCACAGAAGGGCCTGGCGAGATAAAACCCAATCTCAGAGTGGGTGAGAAAACGGGGGCCTTGAAGTAAGATCTTCACTGCTGACCTATTCCCTTTTTACGCTTTGTGGATAATCACGAAATCCTGATAATCCCAAGAAACACAGCCTTGCTTTAAGAGCCACCATTTTGTCTTTGTGTGAACCCTGCTCTCCCTCCACATCCTTTTTGAAAAAGTCCATAAATGGAGAGCAGAGGGGAAAAGGAGGCGGGGGGGGGGGGGGGGGGGGATGGGAAGTGTGTGTGTGTGGGGGGGTTCATCCAGATCTGACAGGCTGTTCCAGCGATGAGACCCATAACTGACACATTTACTGTGGAACAAGACAAGTATGTGAGTGTGTGAGAGAGAGATAGACGTAAGGGGGGAGAGGATGAGCTAGAAATAATGTAATGCACACACACACACACACACACACACACACACACACACACACACACACACACACACACACACACACACACACACACACACACACACACACACTCAGTGTAATGTTAACATCTCTTTCTGTCAGCTGAGGGAACTCACGGGACCAACTTCCACCTCCTTATTTCATTATACCAAGTTGTGTGTGTGTGAGGCCGGGGGTGGGGGGGTTGTCTTCATACTTGCTGTGTGAGCCGTGCCCCAGACACAGACGTGTGATCCGCTGGCCTTCAGTCTCAGGCAACTGTCACTGTTTATCCATATTACGGCGATAACAGGGCCTTCCTCTGTGTGGTGGAGTCAGATGAGTGGAGCGTGTGGAGGAGAGTGTCCGAGGAGAGGGAGAATGATTCATTGTGCAGCTCTATAATTGTATGATCCAGCATTTATCGTGGGCACAATGATGAGATCATCCTCCACCATTAGACCTGGAGCTGGGCCTCTGGACAGTTACAGCGTTCACACAGGATCACAGCAGTGATTCTGCACGTCGTTGCCATTAACTACAATATAAAAATTCTTCACTGTACCGCTGACCATTTTCCATAGAACACAAAACGAAGTTTTGTTTTCCTCCTCTCTTACAGGCTGCCACTGGTTTCATGTGTTTCACTTCAGTATGAAAATCATTCAACAGCAACAAGCTTCAAGAAAGATGGTGTTGCTGAAGGGGTCACTTTGACATGCTTGTGTCTTCTTCTTTCTTTCTTGGAATACATATGTTATGTTACAAAAAACTTCATATATCCATCATTATTCGTCTATGATATGCTGCGATACAGAGGGATCTAATAGGATACAAGATCATTTCTTTCTTTTTTGAACAAAATTCAGGTAAGCAATGTTACTGCAGCATTTAGCTTCCTTGGAATAACCTGCATTGATTAACCTTGGCATAAACGAACCATCAAAAGCACCAGCAGTCATTCAACAACAACAACAACAACAACAGCTCCAGCAGCACTGAGATGATATCACTTGTTTGTAGCTGCAGATCCTTTATGCATTCAGGATGATTTACCTTCATGTCTGTCCTTTAGTTCCCTTTGGAACTGTGTCAGATATTTTCTCTTGACAATAAATTAAAACCTGCATTGTAGACTATTAGAGTCAGATTGCAGTGGCAATTACACTCCATTAGTTTGACGTAGTGTTATCGTAACATTGTGCACAGAAGTGTGGGGGTCATCGTGACTTTGTCACTTCACTGCAAGGCAGAGAAGTTAGCGAAGGTAATTTTATTTCAATTTGTTTATGGCGAGTCTCACATCAGAGCACAGAGAAGCAATTTACCTCCACAGCACCGCACAAGGTAAATACACAAACCGCGGTCATAGCCCCCCCCCCCATGCATGAGTGATAAAAGGCACGAGGACGGGTGAAAAAAGACGACTGGGAACACAGGTAGATGGACAAAATGATCCAGTTTGCCTCATTAGAGGAAAGCGTGATGTTCCTGGTGATTGGAGCAGAGCCGGGTTGCCATGGCGACCGGGCGGCATTGTCACAGACGGGTTTCTGCAGGGTTCTCGTCTGTCTGTCTCGGCACATTTGTTCATCATCAGGGACACTCAGATCAATGTTATTCTACGCCACGAGGCTATGAGTCATGCACATGCTTTTCTTTCATTATCATTCTGCATCTGGAGATAAAAAACAGTTTCGGAGGTACACACACAACTTGATTTATACATATGCAAACATGTTCTCCATGCACATGCAAACATGCACTTTCAGTTGCTTTCAACCACATTTAAGATGTGAGGGTTTGTCAGTATATGACAGATGTGCACCGCACCATGCACTTCTCATTTCTGAGTGCTTATCTTCCTGTCTCCCTGCCTTTGTGTTCCAGGCTGTTTCCCCTCATTATATATCAGGTAGATTATGGGCTTTAATCGCCCCTTCAGTCTCACAGATCAGCTGATGTGCTCAGTGTGTTTCCTGCTTATCTAGGCCACCAGATGTCAAAATCTGGGGCTTTATAGAAAAAGCCAGAACAGCCTTCTCAGCACCAGGCAGCGAGGGGAGGTGACTGATGTGGAGGAGAATGCCAAACTTAGCAGCGACTAGGAGACAGTCTGAGGGGTGGGGGGGGTATGAGATGCATGTTTCAGGTACACCAGAGTTGAAGTTGGGAGGACAGTATGCGTAGGCCACTGCAGGACACACAATGACACATACGCAGACACACCCCCGAGGTCCAAGGTAGGACACAGTGATGAGTGACTGGCTGTCTCATCGTGCGGCTGCCATGATGGCCTACAGCTGTTTTATCTAAGCCCCTCTTCTGCTGGCACCTCTTCACACACACACACCACACCACATATGCCTCTTGGTCATTTATTTCTCCTACCCGCCTGATCTGTCCGCTTATCTCTTCCATCTTCCCCTAACTTGGATGGACACACACACATTGGCATTAACTACATATGGCTCAACTTCACTCTACATTCCACATATGGATCTATGGTAGGAGGATAAAAACATATTCGAGACATTTGATGTGGACTCTGTGTCAGAAAGCCTTTAATCATTACAATCCCTCTACTGCAGTGTCTTCTCTCAGCGACCCCCCCCCCCACACGTATCACGAAGTATCTGTATTTGCCAATTAGTGTTTTAGCATTTCTTCCAATTGAAGATTCGTCACAGAATGAACTGTACCATGTGCACGTTCTGTAACTCCTGTAAATGAGACCTTTGATGGGAGTCTCGTTTTGTCAATATTAAGACCATATCCCCATTATAAGTCCTGGTTGTTGAGTTTCTGTTTGTGGCTTGGCCTTTTTCCATGGTTGCATTATGTAGGATAGACTTCATGAATTCGGCCCACTCATACATTGTGTATAAAGATGGACGACAGCGTGAGTCATAAACCAAGCCTACTCCATGATAGATGAAGCCCAATCAGTGGTTGAGCATGTGTGCTAGGCTACACCATGAGTCATTCTTTCCTCCCTGAGAAGCAAAGATTTGGTGGATCCACGCTTCATTGACTGTTTTTTTTTTTTTTTTTTTTTTTAAATTAAGCTAATGGCACTGACAAGCGAGTATGTATCCAGTGCTCGAGTATCACGCTTCAACTCATTCCCACAGCTAACGGTACACATGTGCAACAACCAAGGGGCATCAGAAACTTTCTCGTCCAACTTCAGCTCTGTTACTAGGCAACAGCAATAGAGGCGGGATGAGCAGGTGACAGCGATCAGGGAATGGCTCGGTAGACCAGATCATTTCAGGTCGAGGGATGCAGCCCCTGAATTATGTTTCCACTGTGTTTGTCCAGGGACAACAGCAGCGCTGCTGACCTCTGTTCTGCACAGTGAAGCCAGGCAGCAGATTCAGTCTTGTTAAACTCTCAACACCTTTGACTGTGTGCAGTTTTTTTTAAAATTCTGCTGCCCTTATTGATCATATTATAACAAAGCGAGAATATAAAATCAATGTGACCACATAAATCTTAAAGCCAACATGTCAGACTGCTTTTATCACAAGTAGATAGCCTGGATAAGAAAGACTGGAGTGGTGGAACATGCAGCACTTTGCCATCCTGCAACTGCCTCCCTACAAAACCATCTGTATCCATCTTCCAATGCATTAAATGAACTAATGAGGTGTGAAACTGCCTGTTAAAGGCACTGATTGCAAAGTGTGGGGCTGCTTCCATAACAGGACAGCATGTAAGATGTGAGGCAGCCACTTTGCAGCCAACTGCAAATCAAACATCAGTTAACAAGAAAGTCAGGGTCTTGCATGAATCTCACTGGAGTCCTGAGCTCAGCGGTGCATAGCTGATGAGTTCCCTGCCTAACTCCCTCCACCAGCCAGCCAGCCGCTCCCTGGCAAACAAGCCAGCGTATGACTCATCACTCAGAGCATGTGATCCTTCTTTTAACGCACGCACGCACGCACGCACATACCCGCACACGTGCACACACACACAAATGCCGCATGCTGCCAGGGGTTTCCCTCCCTAACTGTGCATTACATGCATTTAATCCATGACAAGTATAAAGCGAAGGGAAGCCCTTTGTGTTTAACATTGTGTCTGTATGCAATGCGCTTCCGTGCACGTGCGTGCGTGCGTGCGTGCGTGCATGTGTGTGTGCACGTCTTTGTGCAGCTATGCTTAAGAGTGTGACGATTTTCCTACAGGGCCACTGTTTGATGAGGGATGAGTCATACAGATGGAGACCCCGAGGAAGACTGGCAGGTTAGTGATTCACCATGTAGAAAAAAAAAACCCTCTGCGTCTATGCTCTCCTCGTGCCCAATATACACTCTATTGCTGGTTATATATGCATGCATGTCTATATGCATATTCATGTCTGTACACAAACATATGCTTACAGATGCATATGCATGTGTGTGTGTGTGTGTGTGTGTGTGTGTTTTAGGTATAGTATGTGTGTGTCCTATGGGTAGACAGCCGCCTGCTTTGGGCTGTTTTTGTTTATCTTCCTGCAGAGTGAGAGGCTATATGGGTATATGCATAATCAGAGAAGCACCATGGGGAATTGTTGACTCCATTAATCCTGTACGCAGAAGAGCATTCCTCATTCCTCGCCCCCCCACACCCCACACCCCAAATTCACACTCTTATCAGCCCTGCCGAAGCACTATGAATGACATAATGCAACATGGAGGCAAGAGTCCCCGAGTTCTGTGCAGATTTGATTGAAGTGATCTCATTATTTTCTTGTCAGATGTGTCTGCACCTTCGAGGCAGGAGAGTGCAACACACTCTGCAACAGGGAGGACTTCATCAAAAGATATCAGAGGTGGGGAGGAGGAAATTGATATTCTGCATCTTTCTCCATTATTCAAGTCTTTTGTGTCTGGTGAGGAACGTGCCAGATTTTGCGGACAGATTTGGATTGTTAAATGATTCGTTTTGATCGTGTGGCTCTGCGAGTTTTCACCAAACTGCGAGTCCCCAATAAGCCGAGACAGAGATTCCTCTGGCAAGCATCATGACAAATGGCAACAACTCCACGTTTTAATTAACCAAGCTCCGTTCACTTTGAATCATTTGGGGCCAATAAAAGCCCTCGGCGGCGTTATGGATGCACTGTGTACATCGCGGCAGCACGGGAGGAGTTTACCGAGGCCATAATGAGCGATCATCAGACGAACGCGTCTATCTTTTTACATTAAGATGATTGATCAGCAAGGCGGGGATGCTCTGCTGATGATGAGGCAGTTATCTAGGGGAGACAACGGCGAGATCATTAATCTTCCCCGGTGATGAGGAGGCAGGGGCGTGTGGGTGTTGGGATGCCCATGTGTGGCTTTTTCATAGGTGGAAGCAGCATTTGTTTGTTCACAGCAGCACTGATGAGGATTTATCCCAAAAAAATGGAGACACACTCTGTCTCTCGCCCTAGCTCTCTCTCTCTCACACACATTGACACACACTGATTCACACTCCCGAGGGTCACCTTGTGCTGCACAAATTGGCTTTGGTTGGTTGAGGTCTCAGCGGTTGCAAATTAGTCAGGCGCTGCATCTCTTTGAAAGTCTGAACTGGGCTCATTCTCCCAACTGTCGTTCCAAGCGTGATGCTTTCTGTCTTTTGTTCTCCTCCTCCAGCCTCTCCTCCCCTCTTCTGTTTTTTCACTGTGCTCTCTTGTTTTCTCCTCTTCCTAATAATTCCCCTCGCCTGCCCTGCTCATTTATCAAATCTGTATCTCTTTTTCATCCTCACTTCATCTTTGTCTCCCCCCTCCCTCGCTCACTCACTCACTCACTCCTCGCTCGCTCTGTCCTTCCCCGGTGATTGGAGTGGAAAGTTCTCCCGCAGTATCCCTCGCTGCAGCTGCTGTGGCATTTCTTTACCCATTCATTCAAAAGGCTGTTATACATCTGATATTCTCCCTCCGCCGCGTGCGTGAATGCATTATTCCATTTCAACTTATCGTCCCAGTGAATGAGATTGTTTGCTTGGCTGATACGCAGGAACTTGGGAAAGTGCTTTCATTAAGGAAGAATGATACTGCTGTGTCACCAGAGTAGCTGAGGCTATTCATTTCCCCCTGCGAGCTACTGTCAGTGGAAAGTAACTGACATCAGCATGCATCCTATTCAAAACCGAGAATCCAAAGAGTGTTAACAATCAGGTGTGCATCAATGAATCACAGCGTGCATTAATAACACACTGACAGGTTATTATGTTATGGATTGTGGTTTGTCATTTTGATTAGCAGCCATTTTGTATCAGTTCTTTTCCTCCTGCTGAAACCTGTACTATGGATTTGAATGTTTAGCAGCTGGTTTTGTTTTGTTTTGTTTTTCCCTGTTTCCTTCCTAATTCACACTGTCATGCATTTCCAAAATAGTCAGTGCGGTGGTTTTCTGTGTGGCTTTTCTCCAGGTGCAACTTCCTTGTTAGTTTCACTGGGGATTGTAAAGTGACAGTAGATGTGAATGGTTGTCTCTGTATGGGAACCACTGCTGTCGATCTGTGTGTGTACGCTGTGTCACTTTGAGAACATACTGGATGGCGCGAGCAGCAGAGTGAAGCAGTGGTCTCTTTGATCAGAAACCAGCCGAGTCCTCCTCATCTTTTGTCTTGCCACTGGCTGCGTTGGCATGGAAACCCCAGCAGAGTGGGGAACACTGTGGTCGATCGGCAAATGGGTCACATGGACAGGAAAACAAGTGCACGCACACACATGCTGAAAACTTATGTGGCAACCCACTTAGCATCAAGTGCAGGGTTACAAAGTAAAGAAACCCCTGACCTATTTCACCACCAGGCCAAAGAATGAGCCCCTTTCTTTTGCGCAACATGCTTATGTTGCAACATTATACAGTTAAACTATAAGCTATTAACCATGTGCTTCACTGTGTTCGTGCAGAGACTCGTTGGACTATTGCAGAGAACTCTCTATTTCACTTTCCTTTTTAAACATTCCCCCGTTTAGCCATGTATTATTTATATCTCAGGATGACTCCTGCTTCGGAGGATGGAAGAGCCACTTGGAAGCAGATGCAGAGAAAAGTGTCGAGAGGAGCGTTTTTTAAAATTAACACTTGTCTCAGCCTCAGCTTCCTGCTGGTGATGCTGAGGCAGGAAGAGGGTTAGGGAGCCACTGGCCTCACTGCAAAGGAGAGCCCCACTCCGTGACTCATGGCAAGAGGTGGAGCAGAAAGTAGAGGAGAGGAGAGGAAAAGAGAAAAGAGGTCATTCTCTGACATCCCTCTTCGGATGCCCTCCTCACCAATTCACTGCCAGAGACACTATGTACTTGGCTCCAAAACAGTGTTTATGGTCCACAAATGCAGTCTAAAGATTTAGAGTAACAGGAGTTATGTGTGTCTTGGGCCACTGCCACATCTTGGTGACCTTGTAAAAGTATCTGCAGGGCAACGTGATGCAATAAAAGATCCTGTTTACTGCAGCAGAATCCGGGGAGGCAAACAAAAAAGTTTGCCACGGAAAATAACTTCTTTGTCTGACAACCTTTTGCAATTAGTAGTCAATTGTGACACGAGTGATGTAAAGGGATATAAATCATGCACAGACACACACATGCACTCTAACAATCCCACATTTCCGTGTGTCTGGCTGGCTGGCTCTCCTACTTGGTTTGGGGCTGGCATTCAGTTACATCATTCTTCAGAGAACGGAAGCTCAGATTACAGGAAAGGCAAACACAGGCCTCTGGGGTCTGTGTGTCAGTGTGTGTGTGCATCCAATTGCTTTCTCCGTATGCTCATCTTATATAACCAATCAGAATGCCCAACACGTTCCTCTCTATGGATGCCACTTCGTCTGGGCTCAGATTTCATCATTCAGTCTGATACACAGTTTCGGGGCTGTTTGTATAGTTGAGATTTGGGTGATGTGTTTGTCTCTGAGCGACAAAGTTGTATGCCTCCCGCTGAGCGATTCCTCGTTACTGAGCTGGAAAACACTCTGATCATTGATTTGAATCTCTAAAAACTCTGTATTTTAGTAGTAAATAGTGTTAACTCCCTGATGAATATGAATTGAAATATGGCAGCTTCAGCAATACAACATATCTGTACTCTGAGAGGGTCATTTGAGGTCTTTGCATCTTACCTCACAGGTTGAGCCTTCGCTTACGGCAGAAAAAATCTCTCTTTACCAGGAGGCAAGATTGTAGTGCTGCATTTCTCACTGTGTAGGTAGATAATAATATTTCCAGGCAATAGAGCAGTTAACCACGCACAGGGCTGTATAATTACCATGGAGACGTACAGTGGCACGAGAGCGTCATCGCGAGGCAGGTTGAACGGGAGATAAAGCAAATGTTGAGACGAGGTGCTCCACAGTTCACCGAGCATCTCCTCCCTCGTCTCCGCCACTGAGTTAAATTAGAGGCTGTACAATTAACACGAGCGAATGGGTTCTCGCAGATGTTCCAATCAAACATCAATAACTCTTAGTGAGGCCGCCGAGCGCCTCTCGCTTTTTAACTCCCATCCTCCCTGCCTCTTCCTGTCTTTGTCAGCCTCCGTCCCTCGCTCCTTCAAAGTGGGGCTCGGCAACACAGACCGTTTGAAGCTGTGTGTTTCCGCCCAGAGGATGGCTGGATGGGGTTTGTGTATGCCGCTACGTCTCTCTCGGCGTCTCCGGCTGTCACATGTGTCTGCCGCTCTCCTCTCTCTGCCACTCACAGCTCTCACGCTCCGATCTTGGTGATTCGAGACGACCCGATTGATTATGTGTGTTGCAGTTCTGCGTCTTATGGGGAGAGCGCCGTGCAATCTCAGTGGGCACTCCTGGCCTTTTGGCCTCCTACTTTCATTTTAGTAGAGCAAAAAAAAAAAAAAAAAAAATAGGTGTGAGTCCAGCTGAAGGAAATCTGGTCTTGTTTATCAGCAGCCTACTCACCCAGTTAAGGAAAAAAAATGCGTTCCCCTCCCTGAGTCTCTGGAGTGCCAAGCCACACACATAGTTCTGGTTTTATTTATCCAAGTTTTGACTCATCTGTTATTTTTATCATCATAACAGTGTGCAGGGTTCTCATCATCTGCGTGTAGGTGGGTCTAAATAGCTTAACAATACGAGTTTTGCAATCATTCTTTCATGATGCCTCTGGGACTCAGGGTCTCCAAACATTTATGTAAACCTATGGCAGCCTTGTTCTGGGCTGCTGTGGAAACATGGCGGCATGAGGAAGATGAGCTACCGCTGTTAATGGGCGACATCATTTGTCTGCAAAGGTGTGGCATCTATAGACCCAGCCTGTGAAATGAGACGGTCTAAATAGGCTTGTTTGTGTCAACAGCTTCTCTTGCTTCCATCATTGTCATTCCACTTGGACTTGGCACTAACTGCAACTCAATCACCCGGATAGCTGGCCCTTTCGTTTTGGCACCCACGTGCAATGAATCCTGGGATAGAATCATTCCAGGAATCAGTTGTTGCTCGAGGGTGGAAGGATGCATCAGCATGTGAAATGGAACAGCCTATATTTGCACCACTCTGCAGCAATCAGTCATCCAATGCTGGCCTGTTATTAGAACATTAAGGGAAATTAAAAGACAACAGTTAATAACTTCAGAGGATAATACAAGAATATAATCATCATGAACATTATATTAGATTTGTGCTGGTAAATCCTCTAATGATCAGAGAAAGCCAAGGACACTCATCTTAAATGCACTTTTATTAGCTTGTTATTGAGGTTTGAGTCAAAACCCCCCAGCACAATTAATATGAAGCTACATGGGAGGTAGAGTTTACTAGCTGCACTAACTTCTCTAGAGAGAAGGCTTGTGAGAAGTCTTCACTCTCTGTGCCAAGACTTTATCACATAAGGGATTCTGGTGGTGACCTCTGTTGTCCACGTTCACTCCAGGTAGCCATCGTAAACTATGTGGTCACCAGTTGTGGTCAAGGTAAACAACAAGTCTCCTCGCATAACATCGGTGTTGTGTTATGTGTTGCTTAATACTTTTATCAGCTATATTGCTGCAACTCAGAGGCTACTCTTCAAAATCCAGATTGAGATACTTTCCTAATTTAAAGTGTGCCACACATTGATATGCTGACTTGAGTCAGTCCAAACTAGGCCAACATCCCACATGACTTCAAAGCCTGCTAGACTAAAAAAAAAACAAAACACACACGCACATTGTAGTTTTTTTTTTTTTTTTTGGTTCCTCAGCAAGGATTCACGGAGCATTATGATCTTTTCAAATTTGACTAGAACAGCAAGTTCTGCAGTTAATTAGTTCAAGAAATAGTGCAGTTCCACCCCGAGGCTTTATTAGCAGAGAATCAGATTGAGCTGTGATTAATCTGTGCCGTGGTGAAAATGGAAATAAAAGGGCACAACATATAGACGCTGCTGTGAGGTGCAAGCTTGCCGGAGTCTGAAGGCTTATGAGCGAAGAGGGAGGGCGGGTTGGAAACTCCCCTTGAGTGAGTGCAGACTGAATTCACCCCCGCCCGGAAAAGAAAATCTCTCCCTTTCCCTTTTTTTTCCACTCTCTTGTGTCTCCATCACTTACGTTCGATAATGCAATTCAGCAAGGTGACAATAATGTGGCCCGCATGCAAAACCTGTTGGCTGTATGCAAAACACAGTCACTCAACTCCGGGGGAAGACAGAGCCGATAAGATGGCAGTGATGAGGGAGAAGGCTGATGGCTAGAGGTTGATGCTGAGGACTCTCACTGTCATTTGCGTAACTCCTGCATAAATCATGCAGAGATAGTTGTCTGTAGTCATCTTCCGCTGCGGATGTTGTCCTTGTCATTTTTCCCGGAGTTGGCCAGCTGCACAAAAGTTGTGCCAACTGACGTCTTTTATTGTTGTCTCCCTTTTGAGTTATGCTCTTTTTAATTGTTGCGTTCCCTTCCTGACTCAATTGCTCTCTCTCTCTCTCTCTCTCGCTCCCTCGTGTGCATATTACCATCTCTCCAACTGTGGCAGCAGGGTGACTCAGGCACACTGATAGGCTGACTGACTCTTGCACTCTGTTCTCTCTTTTCCAAGAAACATCACAAGCGTCATGAATCCTCCCCACACACACCAACTCAGGCTCTGAGAAAGAAAGAAGAAGAAAGGAAAGGCTAATAGAGGTGAGGCTGGGTAGATTGACAGACCAAGAGACAAGCCGAGAAAGAAAGATAAAAGATAAACTTTTGACTTCTAGGTCAGGAATGAAGAATCTACCTCAAGATAAAGGAAAAGCGTATATTAAGCCGTGGCAGGGAAAAGGCTCTCTTAGCAATGAGATGGTGTTAAGCCAAGTGACCCAAACCCATATATCGCTCACAAATATTTTTAAACTCTCTTATACACTCCTAACTACACGTGGAAGAATACACATTAGTTTCAGCATCAAACCTCAGACACATACAAACATAAAACAAATCACAGAGTTCTATTTCCATCAGTTGTCTGTGTTACTATGCAACTTTGCCATCATACCAACTCTGCCAGTGAATAATTTCTCAATGTCAGATGATGTAAATCTATGTAAAACCACAGTGGGGTGATTTACATGAGCCAGCTGCATTTACATTACGTTACCCTGTAGTGTGTACGACGATGTGAAGTGGCAATTTTAGTTAAGAACTTAGTTTAGTTTGAATTCATGGGTAGAATGAAAGACATTTCAAGCATAGCAGTTTTGCAGTTGTAGAGCAACAGACGAGCAGGCAGGTCAGTGACTGAGTGAGTAATATTTAGGGTGAGGTTATTTAGTTTGGTGAAGGGATGAGCACTTGATATACTGTCACTCTCCTGGACATGGGCCATCCCTTACTGCAATGCAGTACATCACCCCTGCAACAGTGTGAAGGAATCAAACTTGGAGTCTTTTTTTTCTCTGTGATAAATATTAGAAGACGAGCGACTGAGACCAAATAAATTTGAAACCATTGCCCCAGTGCTTCGAAAACGTTGAGGAGTGAATTATTCACTGAGGCATCCTGATGAAAAAGTCATTAATCAGTCCATCCGAGCCCGAATGGAAACGCAGTCTTCAAACACTGCGGCAAGGTATAAAGGATGGTTGGAAAAAATGGAGACAATCTTATTATAAGGGCCAACACCATGTAATCTCCTTCCTCTAACACCCCCCCCCCCATCCCTTTTGTCTCCCTGTTACTTGTTCTTATTCTTGTTCCTTCAAATATGCAAAGGAGGCATTTTCCTCCTGCACTGTAATGAGCACCAAATATGCAAAGCAGATCAAAAGTTGGACTGTAATAAGTTTCACACTCACAACAAATTAGGTTTTTATGGAGGTGTCTCCTCCCTCTAGTGGAATACATTTATGAGCTTGCACATGTTTAATTACCAAGCATCAAAGCTGACCTTGGAACAATCAATTTAAATAAAAGCCACATTTTTCAAGACAATTACACCCTCCCGGTCAAAGACGGGATTGTAAAACGTGGAGAATGGAGAGGTCAAACATGAGCAGGTCCGTACCAGTGATGATGTGCAAGAGCAGCAGCAGCAGCCGTGCTCCCTGGACTGATATAACCTCTGATATCTGCAGAGGTCTAATGTCTGCAACACAGTGTGTCGGTCTCGCATTCATGAGACTAGGCGTCTCTCTCTCTCTCTCTCTCATACACACACACACAAACGAAGATGCCGCAAGTGATGCGCCAGCGTGCACGCACATGTACATGCGTGTATGCCTTTCTCTTTGTGTTCGTGTCAATGAGTAATCATCATGTTGTTATGAAAGCGCACATCGTGTACAACCAAGACAACGTTTCGTGCCAAACATGGATCCTCGGGGTGGGGGGGTGTATTTGCCTTAACTCATGAAATATAACCGGAATAAGTCAGGGCTGATGGTTAAACTCCTCCCGAGAGTGGCTGGGTTTTTAAGACTGGCTATTTTCTCCACCACTTTCCATGGATGGCCTCTGCAGAATGGCGTTACGAACCTACGGCTGGAAAAACATGGTTATGACAATGATTACCCCGTTTAGTGATGCTAAAAAGAGTTAATGCTATGTGCTGCTAGAACGTACACCCACCAACCACCACACTCCTTAAACCCACTCCCATGGCCCCCAGCTCATGCAAACAGTCTCAGCTTCCACAGGATAGAAGAGAAAATCCTTTTTTTCTACTGAGGTGCTGACAAAATTGGCAGTATGTTGTAAAACTATTTGAGGTGGACTCACTTATAATAAAGAATAAGTAGATCTGGAGCTCAAGCTAACCGCTTTGGATCAGGCACTGAACTATGGCGTGATAATTGCTGTCTGTGAGCACGAGCTATGTGTTGAACATAGCCTCAGTTTGATCTGCTGATTCACATTTCGTGCATCCACGAGCATTTTTCTCTGAAAGCACGGGACGTCCTTGTTGTCCTTACGGTTTGAGTCATATACCGTCATGTGCCCCGCTCCTCTTTCAGGGCCGGTGCGCAGCTTGGTTTCTTAAGTGCCTGCAGTGAAGTCAGACCTCATCAGCAACAATCAAGGTGAGGTCCCTCTCCCCAGGCAACGCCAAGCCACGGGCCACATGTTTCTCACTCACTGCCCTGCCTTGCATCATGTTCCGATCATAGCCACAACAAGAGACATTGCATTGGATAGACAGCAGGCTGCAGCGCTCGGGGGCTGAGGCAAAAGCTGCAAAACTTTGCGTCAGGTTTCTTCTTTTTTTTTTAGTAGAGAGGGGGGGTGTGTCCAAAATTGCTTAAAAGTATAAGAAAGAGTGTGTAGGAGTCAGCTGAACTTTTGTGATGTCCTCGGCTGCTGCATTAGTGCTTTTGCCTAATGGCCTAAAAAAGTAATTGATTGCCGCCGCCGCTGCTGGTACACAGCCACGAGCTACATCACAAGCGTGTCTGCCGCGAGTCTTTATCCAGCCGTGATGAATGGAAGTGCTTTCGCTGCTCCCCCACCAGGAGACATGCTTTCCTGTTGTCCTTCCCATTAATGCATTATAAATGAGCCCACTCGCGTCTTCAGAGAGACACGTGAGCCTTGCAAGACACCACAGACCAGCGCTTCCTGTCTTCCAGTAAGGAGCACCCGATACCGCGTGACCTGGTCGGCAGGAAACCATGTGACGCAGCAGTCCAGAACCACCACACCAAAGAGCGGTGGTGGTAGAGTTAAAGAACAACAGAACTTAAAATCTCTCCTCGCTTTGTTTTGACTAAGAAACCCTCCAAAAAAAAAATGTAATTGAACAGCTCAGCAACAATCTGTATCAGCACAAATCATTCAGTTTGCAGTTTGTGTTTCGAGCCTAACATTCAAATCAGCGTGACCGTAAAGCCTCAGCCTGCAGGATATTTTCATATGAAGTGATCATCTGACTTGCAAAGAAGTCACATGGATGCATGTGAGCGATGGCTGCCTCATTTCCCTCTCAGAGTGGCATTAGGGGCTTATTTTTGGGACACCTTCTGCAGGTGTGTGCACTGGTGAAAATCCTGTTCTTTTAATATGAGGCACAGTTGTGCCATGTTGGCTGTCTGAGCCGGGAACACTTTGAAGTCACTTTTTAGTGCAGGCAAATGAATGTAATGTTCCGATAGTTGCAGCATGACACGTGACGGGTTTTAAGCTTGAAAGCTGAAGCTCTGTGAGAGTTGGAATAAAGATTTCCCTCTCTCTAAACCCCCCCCGGCTCTGCGCTGTGTGCCACCATATGGTCTCTAGTGCACCCTCTCCCGTGCTAATGGCAGCCGCTAGCGATCTCTTACATATATGGAGCTTAAATAGAGCACGCACAACATTAGCTGGACTGGAAGAAAGAAAAAGAGAGGCAGTGCTGTGATCCACTTTGGTTGGTAAAGCCCCAGAGCGAGTGCAGTGTAATATGAACAGCAGCAGACACCACAGACACGCATGTAGAGACACACCTGCAGACACACACACACACACACACGCAAAGCTGCACTGGGAGAGTGGGAGCCACAATGGAAACTCTGAGTCATGAGCTCTCCTTTGCCATTCTGAACCTAAATCATTGTGGCATTGAGTCACTGCAGGGCTTCCTGTGTTCATCCGCGTGTCTGCGAGTGAGAGCGTGGATAAACACGATCCACAGCCTGAACCCTGCGCATTTAAACGCGTGTGCAGATTTGGATTCGGCATGCGCACAGCCTCACCTTATTCCCAGTGTTTCCCTTCATATCCAGAACGAGCTTGGGGGATTGTGCAGGCATACGCAACACATCTGATGCATGTGTGTGTTTGCGTATGTGATATGTTCAGACAGAGGGGAAACTCCTTTTATGAGATCAGTGGAAACTGTGCATACTGTATCCTGTGCTGCTGTGTTGTAATACTTGTGAAGAGAAGAGAAGAAAAGTTGTACTTTGAAGAGCAGACTTCAGCCCTGTGGTAGGCAGCTTGTCTTTCAGATGAAGGCTGTACCGTAGGCAGCCGAGGATGCTGCAAATAGCAACAGAGAGGGGGATTTTTATTTCTCTCTTATTACCGTCTCACGCGTCTTTCTCTCGCTCACCTCTCACGCTCGCCCGCATCGCGCACCAACTCAACTCTCACTTTTCTCCTCAGTTTGAATTCACTCTGATAGTACATAATAGGGTTGACATGTCAACACAACTCTGGTCAGCAATCACACATTTTCCATAGAGATAATGAGGGCTTTTAACATTCCTGCGGCAGCGACAAGATTGTACAAATGCACGCCGGCGCATGCATGCATACGCACGCATGCACAGTTAAAGGGGGGATCCGCAGAGGGAATAATGACCTGTAGCGGAGCTGGGATGTGGTTGTGGTTGCAGTGGCTTGATAAGCAGGATGCCTACATGAAAACGAACGTGATAAAGCTTGAAACATTGCCGCTCCTGCTTCCTGGCCGTGTTCTGCTTCAGTTCGATGCTATCACACTGGCACTTGGCAGCCAGCTAGCAGTCATGGTAACGCACTTCCCACACAATTTAAAGATAGCATTTATAGACCAGTCACTGGCCGCGTATATTGCAGCTCGTGGAGATGAGAGAGGCACTGTAGGAATGGAGATTTTAAACCAGAAGTGTTATTGAGTTCACATTGCGGCCTCTCGTAATCACCCTAAGCAATCACAGAAGATTGTGCGAGCCCCAAGCCCCCCCTCGGAGACCACAGTGAAATTTATTTTTGAAGCACCTCGACTGCCTGTTGTTGATCAGAAGTTGTCTCGGTGCGAACGAGGGGACCTGAGTGGATGCAAGAATCTGTAGGAGTGATTATGAGACAGGAAGGTGGGAGGCTTTGAAACTGAAACCAGCCCCAAATGGAATCAGATGCATGTTCAGCCAACTGCCATCAGCCCACTGCTCGCCGCCTAAAAGCTTCTGACCTTTGAGAATTAGACGGATATGGAAAATGTTGCTTAACTGGGTTTGAATGCACAAATGGCCTGCATGAGTCTGCACATACACGGGCGTGAGTCGGCTCTGGTGGATATGCAAACAAATGCAATAAGTTTAACACATACACACATATGTGAATTCACTCTCAGAATAGTCCGTGGGTGAAGTTGCACGTGATTGCTTGTTTTTAAAATGCTGTGATGTTGCAGAATGAGCAGGTAGAGTGTTTTGATTCTCCTTCACTTCAGGCAGGCGGGCCAGGAGAAATGAAGTGGCTGGCTGCCTCATGGCTGGATGACTCATCCCCATTGATGAGCTTAACAGCCATCAATTCCACTCTAGGGAGTGAGGCCCAGCACTCTCCCCCACCCGCTGCACTCCTGCCTGGGCTAGGCTTCCTCTACTCTCCCCCTCTCGCAGCAGAAGGCCTGGAGCTTAAATTAGAGCTCTGGCAGTGGGCCACGAGAGAGCGAGTGAGAGAGAGAGAGAGAGAGCGTATGTGAGAGGGAAGCAGTGAGCATGCAGCGACCATTCATTCTTCTGGAAGCCTGACTCAGATTCATCGTAACACACAGACGGGGCTGGGGGCCGGCCTACAGTGGGGCCTGTTGGTTTTTCCACAATGGAGTGATGCTCGTCTTCTCCTGCAGGAAGGTTCCATCACAGTCTGAGAACAAGACACAGAATCCAACGGCAGATTATTTCACAGCTTGTGTGTTGAGCCTTGGTGCACCGTGCAGATGAGGGATAGAGCTGAAAAACTGTCCATTTGAATGGAGCCACTCTCCCTGCTCCTGTCAATATCAGAGCGTCATCGGCCAGGGAAACAATACCCACAAATCACACGTGAAGAATCTCTTGAATTTCAAACTCCTACTCTCTCGGAGCGAGCCGTCGCCGCATGCATCTGACGCTTGATCAGCCGAAATCGATACAAAATGAAAGACTTATTACTCGGGCTCTTGCGAACCATTGTGCTATAAAATTTGATATTTTTCTTTCATTACGCGCCCTTTTGTTTTCTGCACCTTCAAAGTGTGATGTTATCGCTGTCGGGGGAGATTGCTTTTTGGATGGCTCGCTCATTTCTTTGGCAGTTATTACATCTGAAGTCGGAGAGGTCACCCCGACATATTGCACAGGTTGTAGAAAGCCATCTGTTTTCGACTTCATATAATGTAGCGGCCCGCTGGCACTCGTTTTCAGGG
The DNA here is from genome assembly GCA_016785235.1 of Pseudorhombus dupliciocellatus. Lineage (NCBI taxonomy): Eukaryota > Metazoa > Chordata > Actinopteri > Pleuronectiformes > Paralichthyidae > Pseudorhombus > Pseudorhombus dupliciocellatus. The sequence continues at coordinate 208,569 of JAFBJW010000604.1, read as the reverse complement.
CAATAACGCGGTGTATCCAAAGTACATCCCCGAAGTAATTTACACCTCAACGTCTCTGACAGGCAGACAACATGTGCATCACAATAGGACACATTCCACAGAACGGAGCTGCTAGTTCATGCCTGCAGAGTTGAGAAGTCGGTTTAAATGTGTGAGCCATTGTTCTAATCGCTGTCCTTAGCATCAGGGTCCCTGAAATTCTCAATTGTCTAAGCAGCAGGGTGGTTGTTGGAGTTTCTGTTCTCCTTTCTTTGTCAGAGATGAGTGATCATTTTCAGATTATACAAAAGCGAAGTTGTTTTTATCTGCCCCACACTTCTTTAAAATCTTCTCCTGCGGCAATGCGATTTCTTTCGCAAACGTGTCTCATCCCAGCTGCTTTAATTCAGAGAAAACAGTAGATCATCAGCACAGTTAATGGCGATGTCAGCAGCAGGGGTGGGATGTGACTACAGCATCTGTTTAGTCTGATGGAGAGCCATGAAGGAAACGTTCCAGGCGCTCTGTATGAATGTATCCATTGCAGACGCACAGTTGGGTGAACTACACAATTGCCGCCATAGAATACACAATACTTTGTTATATTATAACAGAAATAAATAAGAAAACACGCCTGCTGCATTTTTAAACATTGATTTTAATTGCGTTACAACAACAGCTCTCATTTGCGGGTCATTCCTCGCCAGGAAATGGGTAGATTTATTTTTCCACGCCTGCAATAATTACATCATGCTTGTGTTATTTGCATGCGTGTGTGTTTTGCATGTCGGTTGCAAGAGAGAGAGAGAGAGAGAGAGAGAGAGAGAGAGAGAGGGGGGCGAAGAAGTGTAATTAGATTTGAGAGAAAATGAAATCAAATGAAAATGGAAATGCATCTGTGCAAATGTGTGGGCGAACAACGCAGGAAAAAGAAAAACCTCTCACATCCTCTCCTGCCTTTGTTTCTTGAATGAACGCTGTGTTTATTGTTAATACAATGCCCTTTGTAAAAGAGGTGATCGTGGTGGGAATGCAACTAGTCAGATGTTACTTTTTCCACTTTAATTGAGTGATACACACACACCTTGTACATAAGCCTAAATTCAACCTAACCTTTTCTGTTTATGACCTATTATCTAAACCTAAAATGAACCTTAACCTAAACAATGACCTTGACCTAAACCTTAACCTAAATCAAACCAAATTCACCTCATGCAGTAATTTACATAATGGGGATTTTTTTTTTAAACTCAGTGACTATTAACTATTAACATATTAAGGTCCAGACAGCATGAGTAATACCTGGACCACACACTTTCTCTTTCTCTCTCTCACACACACACCTATCAGGTCAGCATTAAAGCTTGAGGTAGTCAGCAGAACAGGATAAAGGTGCTGCGCTGAGAAACTCACAGCAGAGTCGTTCTCATCCTCCCGCTTATCTCCAGATCTGCGCTCCCCGTGCAGAGGTGTGCTGCAGCGGGGGTTGTTCTGCCATGAGGAGGAAAACCCAGCAAAGATACAGTCACTGAGATTATATCTCTTATATTCTCCCATGCTCCACCCAGTCTCTTTGTGATGCACCACAATAGAGCGGCATCTGAAATATGACTTTAAATGAGTTACAGGCCCTTTCTGGCAGACAGCATGAAAGGTCATGCAAATGTTATCTCACCCATCATCACAGGGGTTTCCAGAGCATTATGAGCTGTGAGACATGGCAACCCTGTTTCATTGCCTGTTTCCACGTCATTTAAAAAAAAAAAAAAAACGAAAACAAAGACAGACGAGAAAAGCGGACTTAAGGGCATAAGCGTTCCTCTGTGCTGGGAGGCTGCAGTCACTTGAGCTGTAATGGTATGCTAAACAAATTGACCCATTCCCGGCGCTGATTGCCACAGGCATGGTTTGTTTGACATGCCAGCCTCTGTTAGCCAGATTTGAGAGAAACAGATCATTACTGTCACAGCTAATGCTGTTAATGTTGCTTGCTGTGACAGTAATCGCAGGTCCTTCACTCCTCCCATTTCCCCCTTTGCTGAATATGCGCTCTTTGTTCAGTCTCTGTCAGATTTGAGGCTGTTTTGCGTGAAGTGTGAGGCCTTTTGAGGCGACAGTCAATCATCAGCTTAATAGCATTACGTCCACAGTATGTGAATGTATGCCATCAGAGCAGCGCAGCCTACACAGGAGTCTGTGAAACGGCTGCTTCATAGATGACGGGCATTCCCCTTGCAAATATCTTTTTTTTTGACATTTTTTAAATTTAAATGATGCATGCTCTTATCTGCCCTCAATCCGGCATGACCCAGATTCTTCTCCTACAATGACAACGGCCCCAATCGCAGGCCTCCGTCGATTTGAATTTACTTTACAGAAAATGTCAGGGGTAAACAGGGAGAGAGGGCTGTTTGTTTGAACCGTCATCCAGCAGTTATACCCGCTGCCTTCGACAAGGGGTTGTTTGACACCTAGTGATTGCACAGAAGTGGGATTTCAAAGCAGCCTCACGTGCGTCTGCACCTGCCAGCGTCTGGTGGGTACAAACACAGAGCCTGGGCTTGTCACACGAGACGCCGCAGCGCTACAGGCAGGAAGTTGAGCAGAAGGGGGATCAAGTGCAGCAGCAGCAAGTAATGTCCTTGGCAACACTTCATCAGCGTCTTCTTCGCTGCTCCACCTCCGAGTCTGCCGCTTCGATGGGTTCTGTGAGACCCCGACCTGTCTGACTGCTCTGCCCCCCCCCCCCAAAAAAACAGCGTAAAAATAATTTCACAATATTTCTCTAAAATTACATCGTGTTCACTCCGCCGCCTGGTCCCAAATGGATTGCATTTGTATGGATTTCATTTTAGTGCTGCACGGTCTGAAAGCTGCCTCAGAAGCTTCTCCAGCCAAACGGGAAACACAACATGGGAGAAATGTTGCATTGCATACCAAATGAAAACCAGCACAATGAAGCTGTAATTCACTTTAGATGATGGAAGTGGCAGTAAGCCGAACACGATCATGCAACGATGGAGTTCTGTGACTGCATCATGTATAGCAGAAATGGATCATGACTCCTCGGCGTAATTTCCTTCCTAAGCAGGCGTGAAACATACCTTTTGGTTCAAAATCACTCATAAAGCGGGTTCTCCTTCCCCGGAGATTCCAGCACGGGGTCCCTTGAGTGCATATCACTGTAGGTGTGTATATTGCACGTGCATGTGTTTGTTTGCAGCCCTGTACAATATTCCCCGGGGGATGTAGACTGGTTGCCATGGCAGCAGCTTGAACGTTGCTGTGTGTGTGTGTCAGTGTGTGTGTTCTCATGCAGAGGCCAGACAAGGACAGTGTGCTATCGTCATTTTGTAGCTTATCTTGCTGCCACTGAATCACCGAAAAAAAGCCCAGTTTAAAGTGACCTTCGACAGTGAGAGTGTATCCCTTCAGTGGGACTGAGACAGACATGATAGCGGCACGGTTACAGACAGTGTCCTGTATTTCATATTTTCTTCCAAGTCTGTGAGGAAGCTCGGATCCATTTGTGTTTTGTGTACATTGATACACGCCTCAAAGGGCCTTATTATTACACGATACATGCTATTAGTACAAACATTATGTAGGGGATGGACATTGTGAAACACATGTTGAACCTGATTATCTGAGGTTTTCCGTCTGCAGGGTTGTGTGTCATCTCTTGGATTTTTTTTTTTGTGCGAGACAAATTTTTTCCTTTTTTATTAAATCCTGCCACTGTCAAAATCAACCAACGCCATGTTGTTCAGCTGATTCAACGCACACTCCACCCTCTGTTTTTAATAACTGTGAACAATACAGAATTCTGTTAACTCTGCCCCAAAGCATGTAAAGTGCAATTGGGTTCGCTTGAGCACAGATCATTGTTTTCCGTAGCTGTGTTTCTCTTTAAATCTGACATTTTACCACTTACAGCAGGAACACATCAACTCTAACCTCAGGGCAAATGAACTGCATGTGCCCCTCTCTTAACCCCCCCTAACTTACCCCCATAGTTCTTTGCAATATCTATGTATACATTTTCAATTTAATCTGCCAAGGAGGTTTTATTTTCATCTAGATTTGTTAGAAGGGTTGCACAAAAACTACGGGCAAGACTGTCACTAAACTTGGTGAAAGGATGAAGTATGGGTCAGAGGGAAACTTGCCACAAAGAAATATTCAACCCATTTCCAATTTTGTAGACAAGTGGGATGTGACCCAAGACACAACTCATAAAATGTTGGCATAAATATTCAAGAATAAGAATTACACAACACTCATTTGTAGTTTCAATTGCCACAAACAACGTGCCAGACACAGACATGGTAACTTTGGCCCTCCTGATATTTTCGGGCCCCATGCAGTGTAATCGCCCACTTTGCTTGGTTGGTAATCCAGCCGTCCTCTAGCAGAGCCTCACAATAAGCCTCTTGGCTTACAGGCTCTGCCTGCACATCTGTTCTTACTGTATGACTCTTTCCTGGGGTTTCAACCATATACAGTTCTTCTGTAAGTCCACATCTTTTGTAAACTCTGCAGTTCCCTAACGCTGCTGCTACTCAGACTGTGAAAGCTAACCTGCCCTAGAGCCTGAAACGTTTAGTAAGTTCACTCAAAAATGTTTTCTAACCCCAGTAGACGACACCACCAGAGATCACGTCACTCCGTAGCCTTTAGTGAATATTTACAATCTAACTGTGGTTAACAAATTGAAATACCATCAGCGAACGTTATGGAAACTACGCGGTGCACATATATTTACTGGAAAAAGCGATAATCCAGACTGGGTGTAATGCTGTAGCACTGCATACTGAGTGCACTCCCCTAATTGTGCTGGCTCCTCTGGCCTGACTCCCCTCCAAGCAGCAGGAATAGGAGAGGCTGATTCATCGCCAGCAGACGCCGTATAATGTTGGTGTCTTCGCCCCGTGTCTCCGAAGTGTCATGCGTACAGGAATTTTAATAAATCTGCAAGCTTTTCTCCCTGTGACGCCTCAGGCACATCCCTGCAGGTGATAGCAGGGCCAGGAAGCGCACGACATCAGCTGCCACGTTGAGCAGAGAGAAAACACAAATAAGCAGTGCTGATATTGTCGTCGCTGCAATTTTCATCCATTTACCCGGGCAGCATTTTGACATGTCACGCTTGATGCAATTATTGGGCCCTTGTCTAAAATATTATACTTGATTTCAGTAATTCATCTTGTAGAAAATTACATTCACGTCATTGACATCTAAATGCATAAACTGTCACACAATTGGGAGACAGGGAAGATGGGGAAAAGCATCTCTGCCTTGCAGATGAGCCATTTGGACGACTTAAGCTGCTTAAAGCCGAGCAATTGCACTCCTGCAGATCTGATGTATGACTATTATTAACCTCCCCACTTATGAGCATGAGTCACCCTGTCCAGTGACAGAGCTGCCACAAGTCCTCACTCAGCTGTCTGACTTCATGAAGGAGCGATCCAAGCCAGTGACGCCAATCCTGTCTCTCCCCCCCTCCAGCCAAGATCCTTCCTCTGCTCGCAGGGGAGGTCTCATCTGCGTGACCTGTCACTCATGGCCAGTCATACTTCCTGTTGCCTCAGAGAGGAAAGTGGAAAATGTCTCACTGAAAAAAAAAAAAAAAACATCTCCGGGCTGTGCTCTTATCAGTGCAACATTTTCATTTGGATTTATCTAACGCAACTTCACATAAACTGTTGGTCATGAGCCGGCAGGTTGAAGTGAGGTCAGCGGAAGTGCCACAGTTGATTTGATCTGCTCATTTGTCCCCTTGGGTTCACTGCCTAGCTGACTGGACGGTTTTTTAAGTGTCGTGTTTGTTAATTCTGCGCTCACACGTTTCCTGTCTCGCTGTCAGATGGTAAAGTTATTAACTATTGAGGCGAGGCCGAAGCGTTTCTGGTCCACTGCCATCCCACAGTGTGGAACATTTTTTCGTGTACTTTCCTGACCCACTTTGATCAGACTGAGTTTGCATCATTTCGCATTGGCGTAAGTTTAAAATCTATATCACAGCCTTCGTTAATGGTGAAGAATAGAGGCTGTCTGTCTGCAGAACTGAAAATGTCGTCATTGTCTCAGATTTGCAGTCAAGGCATGGCAAGAGCGAAATTGGGCCTTTCAAACCTCTTAATAGAAAGAAAATAATAGCGTGCGCTTCCTTAGTTACAAATGAGATGTCATGTGTAACCAAGAATTTGTTTCAGGACCCAACCACCATCTAGAGGATATTGATTTGAGCTAGTTTGTGAGAACAAAATCTCCTTTGTGTGCATATTGTAATGTATCCTGTGGTGCTTTAAATTAACTGCAACTGGGGGTTAATAATCACCTTAGGCGTTATAGGGGACAAAGGAAATCACATGGTTGATGAAATGCTTTCATTAGCATGGTTTCATCAGGGTGTAAGATTTCGGTGAAAGGGATCTATATGCAGAAAGTGATCATAGGATTGTCATTTTCTTTGATCTAGGAACGTCCTTTTAGATTTAATCACTCTAGTTTGACAAGTGACGGGTCCTCTCTACAGAGGTTCTCGGCCACCTCTCTGTGTCTCACAGCCCACCAAGTGCTCCAGACCCCTGGTTTAGAAACCCATGTTGTAATTGTGTGATGTCACTAATGTAAAAATATTCTGGCTGGCTGTTTCAGGAGGATCTGTGATGATGTCAGGGAATGAACAACAAAGTTTGTCTGAGGCGCTAACAAAGAGAAATGTAATATCTAAATCTGATAATATTACTACAAAATCAGTTCCAAGTGCAACGATGAAGAATAAGATGATTGATAAAGGATAAGGCTGCATCAACCTACCACCAATGACCCTCTCTCCTCTCTTCCTCCCTGGACTCGACTCAGTAGCCTTGTCCCTCATTCCCTCAGTTAAAAACAGGCCTTAGGTCCCAAAGCACCGTGGAGGGGCAGAATGTGGCACATGTACCCATCCCCAAAATAACTTGTTTTTTTCCCTCCACTTGAAATTGAAGGTTATTGCAGCTGTCACCCAGTACTGACACGCTCACTATGGGTCATAAAAAGCCTGAGCATCATGGGAATTTGTCGAGTTCTCAACTGTAAATATGAAAATAAACCCCGACGGAAGCATGGGTGCACGGTCTGCAGTCAAAACAAAGCTATGAATACTTCAGATTTTTACTTGATGTCAGCACTTTCATTTTGACTCAAGGTGATTGTCATGTTTTTAAGCAGCTTCGGCCCATTGGTTTGATCTGGTGCCCTTTCCACCCACATGCTTTTTGCAATTTTTGGATTAACCATGTTGTTCCTCTGCTCAACCCTGCGGCTAGTGTCTCACTACACCTGACTCAAACTATTTTCCAAAGACAGCATCGTGAGCAACAATGCTTTCTGTCAGCTTCCTCTCTCTTTGCTCTCCTCCGTCTGCTTTGCCATCCTCTGTTCTCCTGCCTCACATCACCCCCCCCCCACACACACACACACACACACTCGCTGAATGAGCTCATTCCTCTTGCACTGCTGCATCTATCTTCTCGTGTATATGATCGAATTTCTCAGAGGAAGTCACCCGCAGGGTTTGGATGTGACGGCCTCAATTCTTGCTGGTGTCAATATGAGCTGGCTCCAGCTCTGTTGCTATGTGACAGTTAGTTATTGGCTATTTTCCAAACATAGAATGCATGGAAAAAAAACTTATCCGAGCTGGTTTCATGATGCATTCTTATACATTTCATTCAATCGCCACTGGAAAGCAAATCCCCCTGGTGGGTCTAAACCCTTCGGCCTTCCTATACTGCAACATCTGAGGGGAAGCTGACCTTATATCAGTTTCCACAGGGCAACACAGCCTATTAGGAAGTTGGTGAATAACGTGCCCCTGGGGATTCAGAGATGCTCAGCCATCCCCCTCATTGACCTCTGTAGTCTTCCACAGGACACATCTTGTTTCTGTTCCACACTACACACACTCACGCGGTCATAAGCTCTCGCTGGAAGGCACCGCCAGGGCAGCCTGCCGTTACTCCTCGGCATATAGGCGTGTCTGGAGAGCCGATGAACCTCAATGGATTTTTCTCGAGTGCAGCTCTCCACTGCAAATGAGTCACACAGTGTATCAGAGAACGGGGGCAAAAGGAATCTTTGGGGATTATTATTCTGATTCATGCACAGCTGTGGTTTAGGCTTAGCAGAATTCCCTATTTGGGGGTGGAATGAAATGCAGAGATGCCATCGCAAACAAAAAAAAAACCCAGTAGAAGTACAAAAGCAGCCTGTGCATATATGTGGTTATGGAGGTTGTAGTAATGTGTAACTTTTATGTAGTTCAGTAGCATGCTCGCATTGTTCTCATCTGAATGGGTACAACAAAGGAGGAGCTTTTGTGTAGTGAAGAATGTTGAAGCGCTGTAACAAAGACTAAAGTGGGTGGCTCAAAGATTATATCAGAGCCCAGAAACATACATACACATAAGCACGAGGACCAGAATATAAAAGCTTGTGGGATTCGTCACATTCTGCAAACCACAGTTTCTCCAATGAGGGGCCTCAGTGTGAAAAATGCATTTCCATGTTGTGGGGGCTTATTCAAGAGAGAGACGGAGATTTAGAATAGTGCGTGTGTCCCTCTGTATGTGCACCGCTACTGCCTGCGAGCAGGGGAATAAAGGTTAAATCGAACACTTCTGTCAGTGTCTCAAATCCAGCTGCAAGCATTCCTCTCACCGCCCCGGATTCCTACATGGAATTGCACAATCCCGCTGTCACACCCCCCCAGTAATCTAGGAAGAACAATGAATAATGAACCTCTTCCGTCCTTCCTTTTGCAATTTGTTACGGGGGCACAACTCTGCAAGAGACAGGAATTTCTTAGAGGAGGCATCTTAAAAGCACACTGTCGCGTGCCAGCTTTTAATTAATGCCTTTTTATTAGCCCTGGCACAAAAGTCTGGAATATGATTCAATATCATATCACAATGAAAAGCTTCCATTTTCATTTCAAATATGCACATAAGAAATGTCCTCCTCAAGGACAGAGCTTTATTCACTGCTTGATGTCTTTGCATTCTGAGACAGCCGTCTACATGTGTTTCATGCTCCTGTGTATTCTATATATACACATTTGTGTTATTTAATTTATTGTATTATTGCCTAAGAGGTTACGTATTCATTAGCATTTGTATGTTAGTCAACAGGCTTTGTCAAAAGCTGTTAGATGGGTTTCCAAGAAACATGGTGGAAGGATGCAGCATGGTTTAAAAAAAGAATATGACATTTTGGAGGGTGTCAGGAGGAATATACAAGATTTTCTTTCCCATCTCTCATCCACTTTTGCACAACATGCAAAATTTTAACATTTTTATTGATTTCTCTGAGAACTAGAAGCGGCGTGCATCCCCTACCAAGGCCAAACAGTCCTGTTAAATTCAATCAAACTGCAAAAAGGCACAAACAAGAAATCAATACAAACCCAGGATCTGGCCCATGGAAATGATATTGGTTCTTTCCTGAACTTAACCACAGATTTTCAAACCAAGTATTTAAAAACAAATTCAGATTAGAAAATTGCCTCCTTGGCATACAGTGTAATAACTCATGGCTCATAATCAAAAGAATAAGGCATATTTTCAGCACTGATATCTGGATGTAGTGGCAATTATACTGACTTTTCATTGCGTTTTATCTAAATGCATCCATAATAATATTACTGAGAATACTTGCGTGTTTCATTTCAAACCTTTCCCCTGTTTATATACTGTGTACCATAACAGATGCATGCATGCGTGTTTATGCTTGATGGGGTTCCCCCATAGGGTCCCCACAGCCCTATAGCTTTACATTGGGTGATATTTCAGGAGGAATCCCATTTGTAACGCAGTACGTACAGTAGCTGTACCCTCACTCCCATCAGCCTCCCCCCCCGGACTCCCCCAGCGGCCCCCGCCCCCCCCCCCAATCCAATTTACCAGCAAGCCATGCATTTAGATTCCTGGGGGGTGTAGCCCTCGCTACATGCTTCTCACATGACCGCTGCTGCGTTTGAGAACGCGGGGCCAATGGGGTTGCGAGCTGGTGGTGACGTCAGGGGGGAGGCGGCCCAGGCATGCTCGTGTGTGCGTGTGTATGCATGTAATGTAGATGCATGTATGTGAGCGCGTGCACGCGGAGTCTCCCTCCCCCCCACCTTCCTCTGTAGCTCTGTCGTGTTCCAGGCGCTGCGTGTGTGTGTGTGTGTGTGTGCGCGCGCGCGCGCAGCTCGGCCTCCCTCTCTCTCTCCCTCTCTCTCCCTCCCTCCCTCCCTCCAAGCTGAATGGACTAGATTCCCGGCCACGTAAGAAGCACCGCGGCACCACGGGAGAGAGGATGTCCTGCTGAACCGAGGATCGGCCTGGGAAAGTCGGCCGGCCGTCCTTTTCCTTTCCTCTTTACCTTCCAGCAACGGACACAAAAGACGCGACATCTTTTTCTTCTTGTTGTTCTTCCTTTGGACTGAGGAAAGAAAGAAAGAGAGAGAGAGAGGGAGAGAGAGAGAGAGCTCGTCGACTCCCGCACACAAAGAGCTGCAGCAGCGTTTTCTTTCCAAACCGGATGGGGCTTTCTCCTTATGACAACCGCCGTGCATGGATATGATCCCGGCGAACAAGGCCCGTGCACTGACCTGGTACTAGTTAGCCGAGGAAGCTAACTAGTTAGCTCTGCACCTGCTAGCCATCATTTGTCTGTCAAACTCGAGCAAAATCCAAGCCGTGTCCAGCAGCTAGCTCAACGGGCTCTACCTATTATTTCTGAGGTTTCCCCGTGTTTCTGTTCATTCGCTATTTTTCTTTCCACCGTTTGTTTCCGTTGTAAGAACCCTAACCCACCTGCAGAGAGGAGCTAGCTCACACGGCTGAACTTGGAACTCGTCATTCATTGTAAAGCAGAAATACTTTTCCCGGGAGCGTTTTGCTGCTAAATTAGCTCTCGCTAACGTCAAGGAAAGTGCAGCAGGTCTGTGCAAAGGGTTTCCGGTCGACTCTGGGGGGGGGGAGTGACTGTGGTGTTTTAACCCGGTGGTGTCACTAGCACGGGGAACAAAGTGGGGCAAATGAAGCGGTGAAGAGACATTACAAGCCCCGCTGTGTTTGCATGAAAGGAGCGAGCTCTGCCAGCTGTTGATCGTCTGCGGTTTCCAGCAGCGCTTCATCCCGAAGAATCCCTAAAAGGACCGGACTGACAAAGTGGTGGTGGCCCGATAGAGGAGGGAGAAGCACCAGGAGGAGGAAGCCCCCCCCCCCCTCGGTATTGTGGAGCTCTCACCCTTATTCCTCATGAACATACAGAGGTCAAATCCTATTAACATTTCACGTTATGGGAGATCGCGGCACAAATCGCACGACTTCGAGGAGCTGTCTTGCCTGAGGACCACCGAGTCGCACCAGAGTTTCAGCCCCAACCTCGGGTCCCCCAGCCCGCCGGAGACCCCGGACTCCTCGCACTGCATCTCCCGCATCGGGGACTACTTCCTGCTGGAGCCGCTGGAGGGGGATCACGTCTTCAGAGCCGCCCACCTGCACAGCGGGGAAGAGCTCGTGTGTAAGGTCAGTACAGGCAGCGTGCACGGTGGATGTCACCGCACCTTATCCTTGCATTCGCCACATGCATCATTACACTCGATTTCATGTACACCCCCCTTCACCGAAATGCATTGCACACAGAGGCACTTTGATGGTGTATTATGTGGTGGATGTTGCAGCAAGGCCACCCCCCACCTCATCGCGACGCTTTAATAATTGCTTGAATTGTAAATAGAGAGCTGGCAGAGCAGCCTAATGGAAAAAGTGAATGGGGCGAGCTGCGTGGTTTGGATTGCATGATGTAACGTTGACAAAGGAGTGAGTAACCACGCACACACTCCCCTCGCACTGCTACTCCTGTCTCCCAAGCAAAGCTCCTCTTTGCACAGTGCTTCGCTCTAATCCTGTTATTTCACCCTTGTTTTTATATCCGGTGCATTGTCATAATCTCATTGCGTCAACATATTACCCTTTGGTATCTTTTAAAGATGGTTTCATTTATAGGAAAACACACAGGGACAGGGAGGAAGTTTACAAGCCCAGGCAGCTCTTGTGACATTGGCCCCAGCATTGAACTCTCTAACCATAAGAAATAAACCACTATTCCCATGAGGTTGAGGTCAACCTCATGGCCTTTCCACACCATTTATAGACCTTATTGACTTTTGAGTATAAGTGCTCAAACCGGCATTGGGATTGACCCCAACGTACAGTCCCTTCCCAGCTTTACAAAGGCTTAAATGGCTTGATGAATTGAGACGATAGTTACATGCACCCATGGACTCATAAGGCTTGACTTATCCAATAATCTGTACCTTTTGACTTGAGATAATGTTTCTTCCTGGCAACAGCAGATTAATGGCCTTTGGCACTGCTTGCGAGCTAACTGCTGTTTGACCTCATCTGCTTTGTGCCGCTTTCAATACGGCATCAGTCAATCCAGACACGGGATTGATCACTGCTGCCATGCTGGAAGCCCGGGTCACAACTTAAGATGTGTGAGCTGTGGGGCGTATTTGTATTGACTGTGAGCGGACGAGCCCCCCTCACCTGAGCCGGGTGTGCGGAGAGTCAATTGAAGGGGGGGGGGGGGTGTTACCATGGAAACAAAAGAGAAAGTACAACCCCAGGCTGCAGTACAACACCATGCACCAACACAGTGCTTTCACTTTGCCTCTATGACACCGTAGTATCCAAAGATTAAACATAAGCCTGATGTCACGAGAGTGTGAAATGTTTCTCATATTCTTGTCACATTTGGTTTAATTAAAGGGCAATTGAGACTCTTTCGGTGTCATTAAATTGTGTGTGTGTGTGTGTGTGTGTGTGTGTGGGGGGGGGGGGGGGGGGGGGGGGGGGGGGGGTGTAAGGAGAAAACAGACTGTTTGGCAGATGTTCTCGCCTTAAGATCTTGACACCAAAACAACCCTAATGAGATAGCTGCGCTCATTACTCACTGTAGGTCAGGGGGAAGTAGCTAATTGGCTGGAATTCAGACTGAAAGTATGAATGTTTCTTACAATTGCAGGTTTTTGACATTGGCCAGTACCAGGAGTCCCTGGCGGCCTACTTTGCCCTGGGCCAGCACCAGCACATCAACCAAATCCTGGAGATCTTGCTCGGGGAGACACGGGCGTATGTGTTCTTCGAGAGGAGCTATGGGGATATGCACTCTTTCGTCCGCACCTGCAAAAAGTTGCGGGAGGACGAAGCTGCCAGACTCTTCTATCAGATAGCCTCGGCTGTGGCACATTGCCACGACAACGGACTGGTCCTCCGTGACCTCAAGCTGAGGAAGTTTGTCTTCAAGAATGAAGACAGGTGAGTCTGTGTTGACAATCTACTTTTTACTTTACTTCATTTGTGTATGATAAATGTTACATAGCAACAGTCGTTCCTAATATCAACTCTGAGTTCACAAGAAGGAGAGCGTAAACTGAGACAACGCAAGCCCAACATGCCTCTCGCAGATGTTGTGCAGAGTACAGGAAACATAAGCCCTTTGTGTCTCCCTCAGTTAGCACAAGGTTTTGTGTTGGGTAAACGACGCATACATAATCATGGCGCTTATTCCAACCTTGACATTTTGAACTGAAATGCACAGACAAATCACCAGGACTACATTTGGCATGGCAGATGATGTTCAAAGCTGGTTCACTTCTGTAGTGATCAGCATAGGGAAATCTGTGGAGGCACACTTACAAAGTACAGGTTTACTGACCCCTGGAGTCAGTGTTTTAAAACTACACCCAGGCATCTGTTGCCACAGCAACCCAAGAGCACCTTTTTTATTAATGAAGATATGTTTTATTCCAGTAGCAGTGGATTCACAGAAACATTTGCATACTTTTCTTATGTCTGTACTTAGCATAAACCAATGTTAAAGTAAATTTAATCGAAGCTTCCTCAGCAGTAGCCCGGGTTGCATCTAATTGCCCTCCGTCTGGGCGTGTGACTTTACACTTTGGCGCGAACTGTGGAAAAGGGAAGATGAGCTGCCTCACATATTCAGTACAGGTCCAATGACCTTGAATGCCACACCAGACAGCTCATGAGGCTGTGATGTCGATCCCCCCCCCCCCCTCCCTTTCCCTCCCGCTAAATGATTGATGCTGGGTGAATTTTAAGAGGGATGGTGTGGGACATTTACTATTTGGCTCATCAAGAATCCTCTTACTTCTTTTCGGCCCTCTTGGCACAGTAAGTCCAGACAGGACAGGACAGGAATGATGGGACAGAGCTTCTTAAGAGAGGCCGTTCTGGCTTTCACCCAAGTGTGTGACTAAAGGAGTGAGTGCACGAATAAAGAAGGGAAGGGATGAGCTCAGACAGAATACGGTACCTGATCAAGCCTCCAAAGCACGTGTTGGCTTCCCTGCCTGATTTTGAGCAAAGAGTGACCTGTTTAAAAAGCACTGGGCAAAGTTTGGACAGTACAGCAGAGCCACTCAAACAACCACCCAACAGCTCTTCTTTCCTCTCTAAGATCCTGAGACATTTTAGGATAAGTACACATTAAATCTCATATTTGTGAAAAATGAAACACTGTGATTAGTTTAAAATGTGCAGTCTTTTTTTTTTTTGTAATTCTAAGCCCCCTCAGCTGGTTTGCACGTCCTCCAGCCATTATCCAAGCAGCATTATGTTTTATTTGAATAAGTGTGTGGCTCTTTATCTCACCAAGAAACAAAAGGCATTTGGCTCCAGGAAACAAAAGAAGTTTCCTATTATGAAAATGTGAGTTAATAGCCAGTTAATAAAGGGAAATGACTGGGCTGACAAAGAATCTGTGAATGGGGTTATCTGGAAGCACATGTCACAGATGCCAGAAACATTTTTTCCTGTCTAATCCAGTGCTTCTTGGTTTCCTTTTTCCGAGTGGCTCCCAGTAGATACTATCACACACACCGTGGCTCTTTGTCTGGCGCATCGTGTATCATGGACCACACACGCAGATGGCACCATTTGCATAGCCGCGCAAGTGTCTCTTACCGTGCACATGGAGAAAACCTTCTTGCCCGAACCTCTCAAGATTCTTTAGTGACAACGTTTCACAACAACCAGCCATTATTATCAGCCCTCTAGAGTGTCATTGCTGCTATTATGAGGCTGAGCAGAGAACAAATAGATGCTATTTTGAAGGGGGAAGAGCACAGGCGAAAAATCCACATAGCTGTGTGTGCGAGTCTCTGAGTGGAGCATGAAACTTAAGATGATCAGTCACCCATAATTGTGTTTCTTTTGAATTGCAGAGGTCTTTTGGTAAGCCTATTTGTACGTTCATGCTTTTTGGCTGAGCTTTTATCTGTGAAAGGAAATGTCAAACTTAAGCCCAGAGCATTACGTGCTCTACTTCCTCTGATTTCCAAAAGTGATGGATCTAAAGCTCTTAAGTTGTCCATCACAGCAAATTACCCCACTCAAGTGTCCCTCGTGTTTTGTTTTTTATTTATATTTGGCATCCAAACACTGGGACCATGGTTGTAATCGTCCCTTAATAACATTAGTCACATTAGTGGAGGATCATTACGTTCATTGTGTTGTTTTTCTCCGTTGTGTGTTTTCAGAAGCCTCGTGAAGCTTGAGAGCCTCGAGGACACTTATATCCTTGATGGTCACGATGACTCCCTGTCAGACAAACATGGCTGCCCGGCCTATGTAAGTCCCGAGATCCTCAACGCCAACGGCAGCTACTCGGGGAAGGCGGCAGACGTCTGGAGCTTGGGCGTCATGCTTTATACCATCCTTGTGGGGCGCTACCCTTTCCACGACGTTGAGCCCGGCTCTCTGTTCAGCAAAATCCGCAGGGGCCACTTCAACATCCCAGAAACGCTCACACCCAAGGCCAAGTGCCTGATCCGCTCCATTCTGCGCCGGGAACCCGCAGAGCGCCTCACCTCCCGGGAGATACTGGAGCACCCCTGGTTTACATCCACGGGGGCGCTGGGTGGCGCCACGGTGCACAGCAGAGCGGAAAGGGAGCAGGAGCAGATGGTGCCTGAGGTGAACATGGAGGAGGAGCTGGAGCAGTTTTTCAGCTGAGCAAAAAAAAAAAAAACACCAAGCACAAACGGACGACTCCGCCACGGTCAGCTCGCCACGCTCACAGCAGAGCCAAAAACCAGTAGTGTAGAGATTATTAGGTGAACATTTGTCAATCATAATAAAGGTGTTTCCATCCAGTTTCCTTTTTCCACCATTTCATGGAAAACCTTGAGCCTGGCATGACAAATGGCATCTATAACGTCACCTGGCGACGCACCTCCTGACCCGGGGATGCCGCCGTCGTACATGCAAGTTGCAAAACAATGTAGCAAATGTTCTTATTTTTGGATTTGTTTCATTAAATGTGGTGCTCATAAAAGTAGACACATTCACCATTGTTGACACTATGGAAAGCATGAAGGGACATAAGAACACCGGAAACCAAGGAGAACAATTCACCCTGCAGACACCTTTTTTTCTGACGGGGTTTCGTTTTGCATGATAGCTTTTTGAAGGCTAACCCATGCTAACCACAGACCCAGGGTCAGAACTCACGTTCTGTTGAACTCCAACTCTGTGGTTATCGCTGACTGTGGGTCGCTGGTTAAACGATGGAGCAGCTTCAGCTTTTTCATCCTCATCATGTGTGGCCTCGGCTTTGTTTTGCCGCTATGTCTCTGTTTCTCATGACTTCTCCTTGACGGCCTTGTTTTCTGTCACCGCTATGTTTCCGCCTCCTCGCTCTCTTAAGCCTTCTTCACACTATCCATCAACACTTTCACACCTTTTTTTGTTTTGAAGCTGTTTCTGGTCTGTTTTCACTGCTGCTTTAATGTCACTCCTTTAAACCTCAATCTTAAGCTGTTTTTCTTGGTAAGCCTCCGAACATGGCATCATGCCCTTGATGTGTCAGGTGAATGGACGATTCCACCTCTTAAAAATTAGCTTCCTCTTATTTAAATCCATTCTTCAGTTGTAGGAACGAGGACATAACATTTATTTAAATTGTAACAGTTATATATATATATATATATGAATATATATAAATATATAAAAAATAAATAGAAATATATATATATATTTAAAACTACATTGCAGGGTTTTTCTTTATTCAGAGATTCCTTTTTCATGTATGATGTAGGCAATATCTTGACACAGGACAGGCAGGAGGAGGAAACGTCTGTCTGAAGTTTTAGAGTACACAATATCTTCTGTGCCAGTATTCCTGTGGCCCGACAGCCCATGCCACCCAGTCTCCCCCTTTTTTCTTTAAAAAAAAAGCAAAAAAAAAAAAAAACTTGATACCAGATATTCAGTGATAGTATTGCTATGACATGCTCACTCCAGGACCTCATGTTAGTTTTCTACTGCCTGCGTAGGTTCTGTGAAATGATCGTGCTCAGAATGGGTACCAGTGGACATGTTTTGTCGTATCTCAATGTTACTTGAATTTGTGTTTTTATCTAGTCATCGGCATGTGCCCCATGAATGCTATAGCCTGCCAGGGGGAGGTGGGAGGGAGGGTGCTTGTTTTTTTTGTTTTTTTTTTTTTCTAGGAAAAGTTGAAAACATGAAAATTCTCAATTTGCTACTTTTCTGAGTTGCTTTTCAATAAATAACAATAAAAAAAGAAAAACGATTGCTTTTAATGTTTTTTTGTAGACTAAGCTACCTTTTTATTTAAGTTCTGATTTGGTGCTAATGTTTTAGTCCATTTTGTTTCACAGAGGGGCGTGGTGCATGGTGGGATATCTGCCTCAGATGTTCTGATTGTATCGTAACAGATTCTGGTGTTTTTGTCCAAATTTATTCAGTAAATAAATTGTGAACCGCTATTTTGACTTTTCCTTTTTATTACGAACTAGAGTAGCACTCAGTAGAGAACCTAGGTCTGGATGTTCTTGAGCACGCTCATAATTAGCAGTACCACAAACGGGCTACAAGTTTTTTCCTCTGACAAATGTAGGAAAATGTTGAAAAACGTGTTTGAAAGAGTAGAAAATAAACCTGGATCCGCACCAATCTTTGTTGGGTTCTTCCCTGACCTGTACCTCCAAACAACATTCCATCCCCAAGCCACAACTGTGTGATTCCCGCTCTTTCATATGCAGCCGTATATACGCTGTGAAATTATTCTATCAGCACTCTCAGCCGGCGCGCCCCGACAAAAGCACTTTCCAGCTCATCACAAGATTGCTACAGAGGCGTTATAGGAGAGGCCCGTGTGAGCGAGCACCTGTTAGGACTTTGATTGCAATCACCGGCAGAACTTGAATGGTTTGCGAACGAGCGAGGAGAAAGGCTCCTGCTCGCTCTCGACGGCCCCATCAGCCGCATATCATCGAGAGAGACAACGTCGCACCAGGGAAAAAAGCTTTTTCAGTTGAATCATTTTCCTGGTGGCACTCGCAAGAGACCCCTCGCTCGTCTTGTCTGCTTAGTAATGACAGCCCTGTAGCTCAGCAGGGACAGCTGACCCCCCTGCCCTGCTGACCTCATCCCATGTTTGTGTTCCCTCGGAACATCTCTTCCACACAGTGCCCTAGATCTCTCTTTAATAAGCGGCCATTGAAAAGTATTTTCCACACATTGACAGTTAACAGTTGTGTCAGTTTGGTGTCACATCTTTTGTGCTTCTTGGTTCTGAAGCCTCTCTTTTCGTCCTCCAGCTGAGTCCTGACACAGGCTGACGGCTTTTTGGAATACTTCAAAACTTAGGCCCTCTGACGAGCTTTCTAGGCCAAACACCCTCCTGAAAGACTGATGAAATAAATCTCATCTGTTTCTACTGGCTCGAAGGCAAAAATGAATGGAGCACTGTGTTGCTTTGTGTCCTCCTTTGAGTCAGATGAGCAGAAAACCTTTGGAAATTATCGATTCCATGTGAATGAAGGATGCAGGGACATGTGTGGCGGGCCGAGGGCCCAGTGGACCGGTTGCAGTCTTCACAGGCTTGAGAATATAGTGAATGTTAGCCTGACCTCTAGTGGCAACCGCGGGTGTTGCGGCACACTGGAGGAAGGCAGAGGGAAAATATTCAATTTTGAATAATAAGTATGCAAAGCATTCAAGATTATATTAATGGAAAGTGCTGAATATTAATGGCTGGGCTGACTCGAGAGGCTGTAATGGCTCATGATTATTCCCCTCCTCTCTCGCCACACTTCCTGTTTCTAATATACTGTCTCTCCCTGTCTGGGAAATAGAACAGAATTTAGAATAACAGCTGCAAACAACACGATTCTCTGTATATATTTGAATATTCCCATTCAGTGATTTTATATGCAATAGCTTTGAATAGAAAAGAATTATGCACTATAATAATTGACATTATAACTGTTGGAATATTTAAGAATGCTTTAGGAGTCTCCTAATGTATCACATTTGCTCTCTCTGTGTGTGTGTGTGTGTGTGTGTGTGTGAACTCCTTAACACTCCCCATAGGCTGGCTGTATAACTGTTTCCAATCTGGCCTGGTATATACATTCAGATTCCAGTTATACATGTCATTATGAAATTATGAATTCGCCGGCTGGTGCGACCCAGGACTGGGTTTGCAGACGGCCACGTTTCCTCCTCTGCGTGCGTTGCCTGTTGACAGGAGTGATTCATCTCATGTTTACACTGTTCATTTAGCACCGCGCACTTCCACAATCTGTCAAGCTGACAGTGAGAGCTGTTGACACTCACGAGCTGTTTCAAGACTTTCAAAACACGCCGGGAACGTTTCTGGCTGTGGTTAGGCTCATGTATTGATGTGTGTTTGTAGCTTATAGAAACATTGGGACGGTGTTGGAGCCGCTCCTTTGGAAGAGACAGTCACTAGACGTTTTGATTTGTTATCCAAAGTCTCACTGTCAGGAAGACAAACAAACGGTTGATGTGATGTCATGTTACATTGTGTTTGTTACCTGGAGGTTTACTGTCTTTAATAACTTATTGACTATCCTGAACCCTAACCTGAACATAACCTGAAGCTAAGGGTATCTTAATCTAACCCTAAACCAACCCTTACACTTACTCTAACCTTAACATTAGCCTTAATCCCACTTTGAACATCTTCAATAACAAAAAACATCTTCACCTCACCACAAAATGGTGAAAACACACATGCACACACACAGATTATTTATTTTTTTACATATATATTAGTTTTTATTCTCATATTTTATACATATATATTTATTCCTTACACTTAAGTGTCGCATGTTAGTCACTGCCTCCTCTTTTGATGCTTGCTGCTGTAATATTGCAAATGTCCCCATTGTAGGAATAATAAAGGATAATCTTATCTTATCTTACACACACACACACACACACACAGTCCTGTATATTCCTGCAGTCTAAAGTCAAGTAAGTTATGCTGCTGCTGCTTCTGCTTCAAAAACATGTGCAGCCTGTGCTCTATCCTCCAGGCCTGGAAATTCCTGCTGTCACAGTCGGCCTAATCTTCTTTTGAGATCCAATCTCTGCGGAGCTTAATATCAGTGTGAGATAACAGATGTAGGGAGGACGCACTCTGGGCTGTTTTCTCTGATAAACGGGAGATATTAATAATACTATCTCCCTACTGCGGGAGCTGGGCTCGGAGCTGACACATGGATGAATTTGTCTGTTTATTATGTTCCCTGGCTCTTATTAAGAATGACGGATATCGGATGTGTTGACGTGTTCCTTGGTTCTGTCACCTGGTTTCCCCCTGAGGACTTTGAAGGAACAATAATGTTTGTTCAGTTTTGATCTAGACTAGTGATAACTGCACTGTTAGACGATGCTGATAAGAACATGGTTACTCAGGCCAGAGGGGAAACTGAAAGGTGAACTAACAAACCGTCCATTGGAGCAGATTTAAAGGTAGCCACCCCCCACGTCTCCTAAAACCTCCTCATTTGTGTATGTTTCCTTGGCAACACCTAGTTACAGCCACTATGGGAGTTAAATCAATGGCACCCTTATGATTAACCACAACCCTGAGAGGAGGAGATTCATTCTAAATGACATCATGTTGGTGTCCTAGAGTCTGATGTCTTGCTGCTGAACAGACCTTGCTCCTCAGATGCTCCTCAGCAGGAATACAAGTGTTCTGCAGTTCAATTAAAACAGCCTGAGATTCGTTTCGATTTTATGAAACTCCAAGGATTGCCCTGTCTCTCCGAGGGATGAGAGTTTGTCTGCGTTCCATCACGCTGCTCCAATTAAGGTTAATGGCATGGTTGTGTAACGACCCGGCGACACACACAAGGCCCCATTCAGACACCGCCGCCATTGTATCAGGGCCCTGGCAGAACGCTGGCGTCTCCCAGTGGAGCCAGTGGCTTATGAAGGTGCCTCAGTCAGCACGGTCCCCCCCCCCCACAGGCCCGGAGAAGGTGCACACGGGTACCCTCGGGGGCTTTGGCAAGCGGAACCTTGTGGCAGGCCACCAAAGACAACGCGCAGACAACAGATGGCCTCTGTTGTCTTTCACCCGGCCGTGAAGCTCCTGCTGGCTGCAGGTTAGAAAACCCACACAGCAGACGGAACTGTCTGCAAAATGTCCCCGACCCAGTCAGGTGGAGGCTGCGAGCCTTATTTGGCCCTGCCTCCTCTACGCTGTAAATAATCAACAAGCAATGTATTACTACATCATAACACTACATTAATTATGACTATTAAAACAATAGGTTTCAATTTGGATGTAGGCTGCAGTATATTTCCTTCCCGCATTGCCCACACGGTGCACATATATTAAAACTTTATATGTCCCTGGGTGCAGCGAGGGGAGGAAACGGTCTGTGCTTTCAACACTAGATGGCGCTCAGCTACAGAGGTTCTAAAGGGAAGCGGCTGATGATGTGGACAGGTTTCATTCTGACTAAATGTTGTTTCATTTAAAATAAAACAGTTACTCTAAAAATTTATATGAATCAATATTAAAAAGCATGGTTTGGTTCTTGTATTTGAACCTCAGGACTGTGTGGATGTGGTTCAATCATGGTCACACACACACACACACACGCACACACACACACACACACACACACACACACACACACATGTGGTTCAATCATGGTCACACACACACACACACACTGACCTTCATCAGATGTGGATGTTGTCAGGAGAACAGTGAGAGGAGTCACAGTCAAACACACAAATACAAACACTGTGCACGTGAAATAATCCAGTCTGTTTGAACCTTGACAGACAACCTCTCTTTTTGTCAAACCTCGTCTTGCACAGTGAGAAGCTGAATGACTGACACAACAGGTTTGTCAGGCCCCCCCCCCCCGGCTCCAAACATTTCCTCCGGGAGGAACTGATCACAATGCCTGTGCGGTGGAGACCCCATTGATGTTAATCTGGTAATTAACTCCTAACAAGCCATTTAGTATCCGCTTACGCCAAATGAAGCATGAAACCCCCCTATGCTTTTAAAAAATTGCTCAGCCCAGTGAATAACAGTGTATTACACTCCAGGGAGCGAGAGTGGGAGTCATGATTGTATCAGGCCTCACATACAGCTGGAGGACATGGAGGAGGCATTGCCCCAATTAAGTGTGCCGAATATTTTTATGCGACTTGCTTGTATTTGACACATTACCCCAAAATGTTTTTTTGTTTTTCGCTCGTCGCCCAAATTATCTGGTCAGTAAACAGCATAATCAGAGCCTCGAGATGACAGAGTAAATTGGAGAGTGGTCTTGCGTGCTGTCTTTGCTTTTCACACTCTTTTGTCAATACCCAATTATCCTCGCTTTCACCATGGATAGTGCAAGACTTAAAAATAGCTTCTTCTTTTTTTTTTTTTTGCTCGGGAGGCATTGTTTTTCTAATTGCAACAATCTGGGATGACTTGATCAATCCGTAATGGCTTTGAAACAGCAAATGGGGGAAGGGGTCACACAACAAAAAGCATCTTTTATTTGCAGCGATGACAACATTTGCTTTAAAGGTTTGAATGGAAACTGATGGAGGGAAGGATGAGGATGAATAAAGGAGTGAGCGAAGGAGGATGAAAGGGCTGAGAGAGGGGATGAGGGTAGAAGAACGAGTGGATGAGGTAAGGGGTATAAAGAGATGATGGTATCAATGAGGGATGAAGGGATGTGGGATGGGATAAAGGAAGGGAAGTCAAAGGGATGAGGAAGCAGGATGAAGTGATGCGGGTAGCGCCATATTTGTATTTCTTATTTTTCTTATCTTTTCTCTCTCTCCAGGGAAGGGACCTGCAGACCGTGATGGTTGGACTGGTAATATGTGACTGGAGGTGTGGTCGAGTCATGGTTCTGCTCCTGATCCCACGTTGACCGGTCTGTCGGTGAGCTGCCAGTCCTGACATTCATTTCTTATGGGCCTGAGCACCTACTGTCATACTGTAATTATTAGAAATCCAGTCCTCTAGGGACCTCAGGCATGCATGAAACGGCAGGAGCTAATATTGTGATAATTAACTCCATGTTTGTGGAGTAATGTTACTTTATGCTGTGGAACGTTCCTTCTCCCAGAATAATGGATTTCTCACTCTGACAAATGAAGCAGACTCAAAATAACGTACTATTTCTGTCCGTGTAACCTTTAGCAGGGCGGACTGCTAAGCATCAGCCGAAAATCACAGTGCAGTCTCAGTCGTGGTGGGCTCACTCATGGTACCCCAAAAGCCTTAAATCATCTGGCTCAATGAATCAGAGTCTCAACTGAGCCAAATTGCCTGACGGTGCCCTGTGGGATAGATAATTGGGAGAAAAAGGTCTGTGTGTGTTTTTTTTCTCTCCCACCTCACGGAGGTACAAGAGAAGCAGGAGAGAGGAGAAAACAACACGGACTTCTCATTTTAGATAAAACCTCTGAAGCGTGCAGTTTAGTTTTTTTGTTCCAGCTGAGTTTCGCTTTTTCAATAATGCAGTCAGACTGTTACATCCCACATTCCTGCCCGGGCTGCGGGCTATTTCTGTTTTTGTGCAT
Organism: Pseudorhombus dupliciocellatus; assembly: GCA_016785235.1. NCBI lineage: Eukaryota > Metazoa > Chordata > Actinopteri > Pleuronectiformes > Paralichthyidae > Pseudorhombus > Pseudorhombus dupliciocellatus. The sequence goes on along the minus strand of JAFBJW010000604.1, from coordinate 184,618 downwards.
TATTACAATTTGGCTTCCACTTTAAAATCCAAACAAGCCCTCTTCAGTCCAAACCCACGGTAACTTCAACAATGAACTGTGTGATAGGCCCTGAGCCAAACCTGGCCTGAGAATGGAATGTGACAAAAGGGAAGAAAACTAAATGGACACAGAACAATCAAACATTGGGAGGAGCATGAAGCAGCTGTATTTGTTCTACACATGAGTCCTGTGCATCCATACATTCATCTATTATCATCGGTGAGTCTCCCCCCCCCAACCTTGAATAGTGGCAGCTGACTTGGCGTCTGACCCAAGCTCCAAACTTCTACTTTACAGAAGAAAAAGACGAGGCAGAGCCACACACGCAGCCCGTCATTGGGACCCATCGGCTGTTATCACATCTAAGTTGCTATGTCTCTTATGTTAGTGAGCAGTTTGTGCTATTTACACATCAGTAGACACGGGGCGACATTAGAATTCAGTTCCCACAGCGTTTCCACAGAAAGCAGCTGCCTGCTGTGGCTAAAAACAACACAATGAGGGCGCTGAACATGAAGCAAATTACCAACTTCGTGGCAGGGAAACAAAAACAATGAGCACTACAAGCCCACTGAAGAACCCGAGATCACAAGTTACGTCATCAGTTCAGCTCAATGGTATTTTTAAATAAGCAGAGACTATAGCAGGTATTATGTTTCCTTTCTGTCTCTGCCAGAGGGTTTGTTTGGTTGTTTGGTCGACAAGAATCAGTCTGTCAGTACATCATGGATGACTGCAGATTCATTTCTCATTGCTTTGTCTTTGCGAATCTAGAAAGGTACCACGCGCGTTCAGTTTCAGTAGCACGTCAATCATCCGAGTAAGAAACAAAAGCAGGTGGCTCCTGACCCTTCTGACGATTCCACTGTGTTCTCGTATTCGCATTGTGCGGCGAACAGTTGCACCAGGCACCCACACACAGGCGTGAACGGACGATCCGACACGACGGATGCCAGACTGCAGAGTTGTGATGTAATTAGACTTGTTAATTGGAAACGAGCCTCTCGCCACCTGCGGCAGCGAGGGTGTGAGCTTGTGGTCATCTCTATAGAAATGGTCCCGTTAATTGTTTCGGTTTCCAGGCAGCGACGGTGAGGGAGGAATGTGACAATACCGTTTTTTTTTTTTTTTTTTTTTTTTTGCTCTCAAGTTGCTGAGATCAATTCGCCAGGATTACTTTCATAGGAAAGCTCATTCACAGCCATTTAAGAAAAAAAAACCCACTTGAACAGCAGCTGAAGAATCGCAGTCAGCTATCCATGCACTTACCAGCTGTGTTCCCTGACAGGCAGAAAGGTAAGGAGCATCTTGTTAGACAGGAGAAATATTTAACATCACAACAGAGAGAAGCCTTTTGATAGTGGCGAGGAGCATCCACGTTATTATGATTTAATGCAGGCCAAGTACCTCCACCCAAAGGATCTCCTCTAACAACGTTTCTGAAAACTTGCCGCTCCATTCTCTTCACAGCAGACAAATCATGCTGAATATAAATTTCTTCTGACTCTTTACTTTCTCCCGTGCTGTTAATCCTGTTTTGGATGTGCCTGGTTGGGGATGCTAGCGTGCATTGATTTCTCCGCAGCTGATCACAGAATCACAGCAGCTAATTAATCATTTAAAGAAACAAATTATGTGCTGGTCAGATCATGGTTTGCAGAGGAGAAGTGGTTCAGGCCGTCTGAACCTATGGTGTTTCATTTCCAGACAGATATGGATTTCATAATGGATAAACACAGACTCTCTGTCTGCTTCATTTCCCTCTAATGAGGAAAATCTGTTGACTCTTCCTGTTTTTCTAATTCTACTTAAAACGACTGGAGTCTGCCGCACGAGGGCGGGGCCACTCTGCTGAACACACAGCAGAAATACACATTACATCTGCCTGAGCCCATGAAATGAATGATGATGAATGCAATTTACAATATGCAGGGAAAACACATCCCACTCTAATTTCTCCCCATTAAAGTCAAGATGAACACGCTTGCCTTCCTCCAACTTTTTAAAATAGAATTTACAACAAATAACATTCACCTCATTGATTTAAAACTGGATTCAGTTCAAAACTTTTGTCATTATGTTTGAGTTAATGTAACTTTTTAAGATCGATTCACATACACAAGGCTAGTTTGGCCATCGGCGGCACAGAGATGTCATCTCATGTCATTAAGAATAAACTTTATTTATAATCCACTTTTCAAAACAGGGGCTTTGCAAACGATGAGGTGATAAAAGAAAAACTGTTTAGAATCAGGTAACCATTAATCATGGGACGCCAGAGCAAAGAAAGAAAACGGTTGTAATAAAGTTGTTTAAAAGATAAAAGTAAGTTCAGACAACAACTGCTGTGACACCCTCACCCATATTTAAGTGGTGAAACCAATATGTAAACACTGCACACAGAGAGTTCGATTTTAAGACATTTCCAGAGACCTGACTTGAGGTTCATTTATCGAACTCCACCACCATTGATTTTGCCTCCCTTCACTTCACACGCTGCCCGGCCTTTATGCAGAGCAAGTGTTTAGTTGAACCATTTGCAAAATGCACAGGCTGCAAACAAACTTGGAGTTGTTTTTTTTTTTTTTTTTTCCAGGCGACACACTTGGCACAGAACAAACTTCTGGGATCATGGAGGTGCTGCCCGCTGCTGGACGCTGAGCCCGAAGAGCAGCGCTCGCACAGCCGGCCGCTGATATTGAATTGCAAAGTGCGACTTGGTTGATCTGCAGCCTGAAGTAAATATTTGATAGAAAGAAGCTGATCGATAGCCTGAGGAAGAGAATAAAAGCTTCTACCGAGAAAAGAAAAGGTTGCTGGATCTCAGAGTTTTCGAGCAAGAACTTTGCAGTTCTTTGACTCCGCTGCAACTTGTAAAACAACTCTATTTCACTGGACACAAAAACTCCAGCAGGGAAGGCATGAGGCTATCTCCTTTATTTGCAACCTGTGGTCTTTTTTTGGTATTCCATCCTGGATTATACAGAAAACAAATCCACCAAGAGGAAGATCAAATGATAGTCCGGCTCATAGAGGCGGTTTGTTTTTCCCTCTGCCCCCCATGAGCCCAATTACTGTTGTTTACACACTCCGGATTTTGTCACATACAGGGTACAGTATAGAGGGCATGAGTAACAGCACCGCGGCCGAATCGCTGGCGCTAAAGGTAAATGAACAGTGACAGATAACAAAACAAGTTTCCACATGCGAGGTTTACAGGGGAAAAAAAATCCCCCCAAAACATTGAGATGTATGTTAGCCCGTTGTTTTCCAATTTTGTTTTTAATTAACGGTTATGCTGGGCAGCTTGTTAACTGTTCTTGTAAATATTTGCATTTTCATTTTCTCCCACTAAAATAACAATTCCCTGCCACACATCAATAATATGACCTTTATTCAAACCTTTTCTTTTATAGGATTTTTCTGAGTACTGTGTCCCAGTCATGGACTCTTCAGCCCCATTCATCATTTTACCATCAGTGCCGATGCAGACACATGACAATTTTATTAAATGTCACACAACAAAGGCCCATTGTCGTTCCCTGTTCTCTGCGTACGCCACTTCATCATGGCTGCCTTTCAATGTTGAGTTGCGCTGCACTCCCTGCTCACCCTCCATCATCTCTCTGTGATTTGTGAGTCATGCTATTAAACGTCTCATCATCTAATAGGGCCACGAGAGTTTTGCTCCATCATTGAACATGATACTCATTTTCTTTTGGGGGAATGATTCCATAAATTATCCCAGATATAGGGAGCCCCTTCGGTTTTTTTTTTTTTTAAAGAAGATTCAAAGTAGAACCTGCTGGCTCGGATTAGGCTCACTTGTCTCTGCAACTGATTAGCACACGCCATTGCTCGCCATCTCGCTCGCTAAAAGGCTGAAAGACTTCTGAAACGACTGCAAATAGAATGTGGCCCCTGATAAGGGCAACTATCTATTCTGCCAAGAGTGACATTTTGATGTGACCGCTTCACATGTCCCCAGAGCGGACAGCGTTTGAGTGTTTTACCCGCGTCTGTTAGAGTGCATGTATTTTAATCATACTCGCCATAATTAACAGAATATTCATACTCGGCTATAGTTGAAACAGAACATATGGTAACGCAACGCAACGTAATGTAACATAGCATCATGCAACATAACATAATGTAATAAAGCTACTGATTAGCATTTAGTTTTTCTCTTTTGTCTTTTACACACAGGTCTGTTTCGCTGGAGACGTTGTGACTCGTCATAGCAGGAGAGGTGCATTAACTAAGGTTCTGCTCTGTGTTCCTGCCAATGTGACAAGGAGCTGACACGGACAATACCAGCGCCTTGACACTGAAGGAGGAAAACTCAATTCTGCCATCATTAATTAATCATCTCCTTTGAGGTTCACGCATTCTGACAAAACCTGTGTCAAGAATGTCAAGAATGACTTCAGCTCCAAGGAGACACATTGAAATGAATTAATAAGAGGGTTACTGTAAGGTGGTGGCGTGCTCCTACTGTATGCAGAAAAGTTTTGAGGGGAGAACTAATCTTGGAAAGTAAGAGATATGAGCTCTGTCAGTGTGCCATGGATGAAAAGTTAGAGCTGGGGGGAATTTCAACAGTAAACCATTGGACTCTAATGGACTCTACTGTATGGACACAAACAGCAGATTGACCCAGTCCCCTCATGAGTGGCCTGTCTAAGAAAGGGGACGGATAGGAGCTGGTTTATTGGTTCAGATACGTAAGGTTTGCAGGGGCGGACATCAGGCATGGATCATTTTATCATTGCAATCATCATTTCCTCCTGAAACCAAATGTCCTCTACTATAAAGGGCCCGTCCTCGGAACACTGAGGTTGCTTGTTCCCAACTTCATTAAAGTCCTTCCTCCATGTCTCTCTGCTCGACTGCATCACATTGCTCAATGTGCTCGTGCAGAAGTGGTTAGGAAAGCAGAAAGGACATTGATTTTAGGCAATTTGTATCCAGCCAGAGAGAGTCCTGTTGATTTCCATTCCAGCCAATCTAATCGGGTCCCTGATTTACAACTGGGATGCAAAGTGAATGTAATTGCCAGCACTTAACTACCAGGTAGTGTGTAAAAAAAAAAAAAAAACAGGGATGAAAGGCAGAGAGAGAGAAATCTAGTTGGGATCCTCACGAGCTTCAATATTTTATTTTATTGTAAAGTTGATTATTCATAAAGACTTGAGTGAAAAGGAATCGAGCGCATGAACATCTGCGACCCCCGATGACCCCGGGGCCCTCCCCGGGAGTGCGGCCGCGTCGCCCGGCCAGGAGGAACTTAGCAGGCGCATGCACTTGCACACAGCGGCGGGTGGGCGGCGCTGCAGGGCCGGCGTGTCGGTGAGTGGAAGGGGAGGAGCAGCACCGGGAGTAAAGTGGCCGCACGGTGTGTCAGTCCGTGCGAGCGATCGCTTCCATCTCCGATCCGCCGCCGCGCAGCGAGCACGGAGAGACGCGTTCTGCCAAGTCCTCTGCGACCCGACCCGCTCCGCTCGGTGACGCGCGCCGCGGAGCGCCGGACAGGCCACCGACCGACCGACCGACCGAGCGAGCACGCGGCCGCTGCCCGCTCCTCAGTGTCGCTCCTCCCGCTGGAAGATGCAACAACAGTCCGTGCGGGATAGAGACTGTGTCCGCGCTTGAGAGGCAGCGTCGCGGCGAAACGAGGACAGACGCCCGGGGGACCGGAGCAGCGAGTGGCCGGTAGGTTGAACGGACCGTGCGCGTGTGGCCGCGGCATTTTGTCGTGTTTCCCGTGTCGGGCAGGAGTTTGGCACCGTGCACGGACACTTGTCCTGTGCCGGGTGAATGAGAGGGAGAGGAGGATGATCAGTTTCACTGGCACCCCCCCAGAGCTCAGGGACCACAGCCTGGAGGGTGTGCATGTGTGTGTGTGTGTGTGTGCGGCGATCACATTGTGCGCAAGCGCTCCCACAAGAAACAACTTAACTTCTCACCTCGTAGGTTGTGAGAGACAAACTAGGGGACAATACAGTCTGGTGGTGGAGGAGGAAGAGGCTGGTCAATGACCCCCCTTCATCATCATCAAACTTAACAAATCTGCAACAATATTTGTTCTGAACTTGTAAATAACCATAATATTGCTGTTTTACCTTGCATCTCTTGAGTTCCCTACACCAAAATATAAAGCAAGTGCATGTTGTCAGTGACGTGCATGGGTCTATTCATTAAATCCTGTTGTTGTTATTATTGTTGTTGTTGTATCCTGCAGTTGTGTGAATAGAACTCATAACCTGCACTCTGCAAGATCCTTCCCCCCCCAGACAACAAAGCATTAGTCATCACTGGTCCCATGCCTTGCTCCAGTAACTCCCAGTAGCCGTGCGTGTGTGTGTGTGTGTGTGTGTGAACTCACACAAACTTAGTGGTGGTCTACTTCGAAATGCTGCCAGCCACCCCCTCCGTCCACGAGCGCCTCTGTCTTCACCTTCCTCGATGAAAGTTAGGACCCCAGTCTGTATTAAACATGATCTGTTATCAACTCAAAGAACCACTCTCTGGTGTCAAACGCCGGCAGGAGCATTATTGTTGTTGTTTTTATTAGAAATAAATAGCTGTGCAGCCTCTCTACTGCATGTGCTTCTGTTCCTCAGTGCGCCCGTACCCTGGGGTTGTTAGTGTATTCATGGGCCAAGCATGTGGGGCAGGAGCGGGACACACTTCCCCACTGATGACATTTTAAAACCTAGCAGGCTATCGTGAATCAAGGCAGGGATTAAGGGCTTTAGTCCCTAGTCCTCCCTGAGCAGCCAGGGAGCTGTGCACTCGATGAGGTAAGACAATGCATTTGCCTCAGAGCCGGGGCCATTTAGCAGGGGTCTTCTCGCCTCATCTGCCGCGTGTGTGCCAGAGAGTCGTCTCTGCATATTTAGAACAACCAGTCACAGTAGGTGGATGATAATGTTGCAGCGGCGGCGGCGGCGATATACAGAAGTGTATGTTTGTGCCACGGAGCCTCATTGTCAGGCGAGGCACACACCTCTGGAGGAATATTGTGGTTTCTCTAGTTTGTCACAAGCTTCTTTACAGTAAACTCAATCAGGGATAATCCTTCTATATCAAATGTGATTTAGGCTGGCCTGGGAACCCGCTTTGGCCTGAGGAATTAATTTACAAATTACCCCCAGGCATTTATCCTATTAGTAAAGGCAAAGTGAAAAACAACCATTGTTGGTCAGCAAGTTACAACACAGCAGCCTGAGGTTGTGTGTGTGTGTGTGTGTGTGTGTTTTAATGCCAAGGAGAGCTCTTTTACAGGCTGATTTGATTGGCGGGTATATGCCGGGCTGTAAATTGTGTCAAGGCAGCCTGGGCCGGTGAAACGTCCCACAGTATATTCTGATCTGGCTCCTGGTTACAACGGCCTGCAGTGAAAGTCTGGGAAGCAGAAGCTTCGCACGCCAACCGACACGACTGCGGAAAGCCAGGCTCTCAGTGTTTCTCAGAGCGGCGCCTCGGCTGCTGTGAGGCGCTGGAGACGGAGCCATTTGTTTTCGCTGTAGCTGTAGCGCTGGTGTTTTTCGGCACCCTCTCGCGGCCTCTCCGCTCATTCTGGGGGAGCGGCTTTTCTCTTTTTAAAAGAGCATGCCCCAGCAGAGGAAGGCAGGTTCCTGGCCCACCACCACGTGCTAACACCTGGCTTCTGTCTGCAGTAGCACTGTCAACTTTCGCTCCGGGGTCAGGTGACTCTACTGTCAATGCTGTGGAGACATTGCACCTCGGTGAATGCGCCGGTTTGGCCACGGGTTGAGAGGTCGACTCGGGATGTTGGACATGACGCATCGGGGACAAAAACACAAAGGCAACAGGAAGGGAGTCAAATACGTGAAATAAACCCTGAGTACTCCCGCTGATGTTGGTGAAAAAGAGGAGTTAATTAGTATCCGACTTTACCTGTGGTCAGCGTCTATTCAGGTCAGGAGCAGACGAGCGCTCACAGCCGTGTCTTTGTTGTGCTCACGTGGCTCAAAGGCGGGTGGAAACGTGGCGATCATACGCAGCACGGGCACAAAGGCCTGCTCCTGCACACCGGCGTCAAACAACCAATTTAAATTTTTATTACGAGATGCCAGCATGTTGTCGTCTTGATTGGAAAACGCTCAATAGATTGCGGATTCAGTGGGATGATTCACCACTTTAATATCCGTGCATCTGCAGGTAAAAGAGCGTTGTGATCAAATCCTGATTGAGCCGTTATCCCGGTGTTCCAAGAGCGTTAATCGAGCAGGGCACGCGTACGATTCCCCCCAAACTAGAAGAACTCCAGTGTCTCGACTGGAAAGTCACGTTACCGCGTGAAAGGTTCCCATTTGCTCCGATATGACAGAAGAATGATTCTTTCATTTGCCATTTTCAGATGCCACTTTAACCCGGAGAATAGCGTAACAGCCCTCTTGAGCCTGGAGAGCATGACATGCATGCTCCCTAGTGCACTCAGCACATAAATATGAAGTCAATCTCAACCACAGCTTAAAAACAAAAAGCGGGGGGGGCACGTGCCGAATATTTTATCGCTGTTGCCGAAATAATTACTAATTACTTTATATGAGCAAGAAGAGCGTAACGTTGTTATTTGCTTAATTTGTGTGTCTCTGACCAAATTTAACGTGGATGATGGCAGCATTAAATTAACGGAGAAGCTGTGTGTGTGTGTGTGTGTTTACACTTTGGCCCCGCCGATAGAAACATGTAAACATGTTTATATTTAGACAAAGCCAAGTTCCTCTTTGTTTTTGTAGTGAGCTAACCATCTGCTAGCAGTAGCTTTATTTGCTGTGAAGACGCGTGTTTTTTTCAATCAAATAATAATATTTTAAGTTATTTTTTTTAAAATTATTATTCCAAATACAAATAATAGTTAAATTCTTATTTTATTGGTCTGATAAAAAATGTTCTTTTTTTTGTTGTGTAACTCCTGGTTTTACATGGAATCTTGGGTTACGCAGTTTTTAATTTCACTGAGACTCATTCACAACATGTTCTTGCTTTCCTGACTCGCTCGTCCTTGTTTGTGTCCTACTGCAAACTCTCAGTAAGCATTGCATACCGCCTGTTATTGCTCGACCGCCACGGCCACGAAGCGGGACAAGCAGGCAACTGAGTGCAGTGACTTTATCAAGGCAGCGGCACCCTTTTGTTTTCCCTGCAGTCTTGCTAACGTGGCGCAAGTAGCATTCAAACTGCAATTGGCTCAAACTGAAATTATCTTCACCTGTTGGAGACCACAGCCAGATCCAGGCTTTACCCGAGGGCCTGCTGTCAGTTAATCATTCTGAAGTGGCACCAAAGCAAGCTCGGTGTAAGTCGGTCATTTAAAATGATCCGGTCTCCCATTGATCATGGTGGGCTTCAGGATGTCCTGGCCATGTTTATTAGCGTATCAAAGGTACCAAGCTTGATGGGAAAAGATGTGAGGGCATGCTTGATCTGTCTTGGGTTTGGTCGGCTATGTGCTGCTTTGATATGGACATGATGAAGGCGTTAACAGTCAAAGGAGGAGGGTGACGTCTAATTTTCCTCCTACGAAAAAACAGATTGAGGCCACCGTTGAATTTTTTTTTTTGCCTTCAGGTGTTAACAAAGTTGCACCTGTGAATAATATGGCGCTCCTGTTGGCACGTTCTATTAATACTTAAAAAAAAAGAAATAGATATTTCTGTAGTGGAGTTATTTTATGAGGAGCTATCGAGGAACGTTGCCCCTCCGTGAGCAGATAGACGCAGGTATTGACTTTATGTACTACACCATCTGAGGAAATGTTATTCTTATTCCTGCGCGCTGACAGGTATGACTCATTTTTCTAAAGATCAAAACTGACACAGTAAAAAAAAAAAAAAAACATCTTAGGGTGATTTTTTAGATTTTTGAGCAACAGTACAGAATGGATCTACAATTCCCACTGCAGCCTTCGTGCGAGGGTGTCGAGGGCAGCGCTAACATTGCCTGAATATGAATCCAGTTGGATCAGAGGCCATTACAAAGACACTTGCTAATGTACACGGGGCAATAGTCCACGAGCAAACGGCGAGTTCCCGAGCTCTTTGGAGATCAGTGAATGAGCTTCAGCTGCCCTCTTGAACACAGTCGCTGAAGGGCTAGTGATGCTGCTATCATATTTCTTAAAAGGCCGGCAGTTTCCGCAGTTCAGAGACCCTGAGTGTCTCAAAATGCACTAAGCTCTCAACCCTCTCCATCCATGGAGAGTTTAGTTGGTGGCTTCCTTTCAAATGTGTGTTCAGGTCATTTGAAATATGTTTCATTCCAAAAATGTAGTACGTTTCTATAAATTGATATGTAAAGGCATGGTAACAGAACATGAACCATTGAGATCAAGGCTTGTTATCAGTAAATCCTCATTTTTTTCGTTTTGCTTTTAATCCACTTGTTTACCAAAAATGTCCATTCATGGAAAGATAAAGTTAAAAACAGCTGCTGATAAAAGCTTTGGTGAAGAGCGTGGTCTTTTATGTTCCATCCGTGTTGTCTGACACTATAGCGTGGACAGGCACCCCTGTTTGCTCAGCACTGTGTTTTAACCCCCGTGTTGCTCTGGCCTTTTATGTTTTCTATGTAGTGCATCAGCCATGCTCTCCAGGAAGCAGATACATCCACGCCTGTGCTGCTTGACAAAAAGCTGGGACTCATTAGGGCCCGAGCAAGCGAGGAGCCGGGGCCAAAGGGCCACACTTATAGAGATAAAGAGCCCAATTCTAAATGTACCTGCAGCTTTAACCCAATGACAGTGCATGTTGGAGAATATTTGAGTTCTTGCTAAATGAAAAGGCTGCTGAACATTAAAAAAATGGAAGGTATTAGCTTAATTTAAATTCCTGCAGAAAGAAGTTGACACTTCGGTGGGGGGGGGGTTGGATTTGGAAGGAACTGAGCCTGGGAGGGTTCATTTCAGGGCAGTTTCTGTGTGTATATATACTCACTATATGATGAGCTAACAGGCTTATCCTTTCTAGCCCCACATGAAGGTGCAGGTTTGCTCTATGGCGAAAGAGAACGATGGTGGACATGGGTTTGTTTGTGCTCCCGTTATGCCCGGCTGCAGGAGTATTTCTGTGCGACAGCCACGGTTCCCCTGGCATTTCTTTTATGAACCTCAGTCATTTTAATAAGGTGTATTTTACTATGTTATCTCCACTTTTGAATAAACATCATCGATAATAAAAATGCTAGAATCTATTCTTGGCATGTCTGCGCCGTTGAAAATGCAGAATATAGCGTACGTAATATGAGAGTGCACTGGCCCTTGAGAAGGACATGGATGTATTATGTAATAATTTATTTGAAATTGAATAATTAAATGTGCCTTGAGGAGAGCTGATGGTTGGAGAGAGAGAGAGAGGAGGGTGGGGTGGGGGGGTCTGCTGGAACAGGTTTTTGAGGTGGAATGTTAAGACTCAACCCAGCACTGTCCGCTTGAGGCAGACCAGACCTCAAATTACTTCTAGTGGAAAACAAATGTCACTGGCCACTGAAGTCACTCAGGCTCCTTTCCCCCACTCCTGTCTTTCCTCTCAGCATCATGGGAAATTATGATAAAAGTCTTTGAAGATTGTTAGTGTCACTTAAGTGCCACACAATAGCGACATAGCTTGAGAGCTGCTGTTAATGCACTGAGGAGGTTTTACGTCTCGGTGTTCACAAAAAACAAATCAAAATGAATCTTTCCAAACCATTTTGATGGCCAGCAGGCTTTCCCAGAACTCATCATGTGACCATTACAGAGAATAAGCAGCAGTGACAAGCTGTTGTCTGCCTGCATCCCTAGATATCGCAACTTCCTTATCCTCGACCATATATACCCATTCCAATGAATCCTCTCATTCGACAGCTGAAAAACTCCTAAATCACTCATCTCTGGTGAGGAGTGAATATGTAAACAGTTCCCAGTTAATGGAAGTATACATAAGAGTGGCTTACGGCAGTGTCCCATTTGCATACTCCCAACAGTGTAGGTTTAAAGGTGGCTTTTGAGTGAAGAGGATTCATAAATCATGTGTTCGCAGGAGGTGTAATGTGCATCTGTGATATTCCCCTATTTACAACCTGTTTGCCTTAGACTCTGGATGCTTCCTTGCGAGAAATGGAACCGTTTACAGGAGCTGTTCTCTTCCAAAATGTGCTCTGTCAGTCGTCTTGGTGGCTGCAGACAAAGGGAATCGGCGCAGTCGCCGTGTTTCCCGCGCCCGTGGGTTAGTGGAATATCAAAACAGGACCATTTACATGCGTACATCAGGGTGAAAATGTCAAGGAGCCGTCACAGGGACGGGGCTCTCACGATGTGAAGATGGAAGACGAGTTACTTAACCTTTCTCTGCGTCTTGGCAGTTCATTGTAGGGGACTTGAAAGTCAAGCGATTCGCTGCTTCTATCTGTGGCCAAGGACAGCGAAAATCACAGCGTGGTAAGTTCCTGCTTGGAGTGACATGAAGGGCCACGTTCTCCGCTCGCTCTGCGCAGCTCTGAAGTTTAATGTGTTGCAGGGTCTTTGTTTGTGTTCAAAGACACACGTAGGACATTTGGCAGTGATCAAACTGACCCCTAATGATAACACGGCCCCGACTTAAGACATCTTTTGTCAACGCTTGTCTGCCTCTGGGCCTCGGTGTAATTTTTATAGCTTTTTCCTGAATAGACATTTCTATTTCTGAAAGCGTTCGCAAGATGGGCCTATCCATTCCCTCCCTCTCCAGGACATGAATGCTTTTGCTGCTTGGAAATTTTATGAGAGAAATATTTAAACTGTAGTTACAGCGCTCTGTGATCATTTCTCAGTCTGGCTGACGTGAGGCTGCTTAGAATTTGCAGCGAGTAGCTGCTCGGCTTTGTTTTCCCTGGCCATATTGCAAATCTGAAATTTTTTATTTTTTTTTTTTGCAACAATACCTTCGCCCTGAAATTAATAGTCCACTTGAAAACGGCTCCCGCAGCCTCTCGAGAATGGAGCCACGGCGATGGTGGCCAGGTTTGATTATTAATAGCGTCTCTATCTCTCAGGCCCCAATTGGTCTTTGCTGATTGCCGAGCATTCTGATTAAAAAACACCATTAAAATTGATGTATTAGGGGTCTGAGTGTTTTTCACAGCTAGATAGCTGCTTCAATCAATTGATAATTACATTGATGATTTATTGCCGGGCTTTTTTCTGACAAGTTTACCATAATTGGCATTGGTAGATCTTCTGTTTGTTCTCTGAAGGAGAGCGAACGCCTTCTGTTAATATAAGATAAAGTGAGCTAAGCAATTGCCCCCAAATCATTTCACACAGGTTTGACTGTATCGTATCCATTCACCTCCTGAAAGTAGAGGCATATTTCTAATTTTAAAACGTCATCTATCTTGATCTACCAGGTGTTTATCCTCTCGCTTATACGTTACTGGTGCCCAGATGTGACTTTATGAACCCAAACTGCTTTTTTTCCTTGGATAATATGCAAGCAGTTGATTAGAGGAAGAGGAGACAAATGTAAATCTGAAGCGAGAAGTCAATTAGGTAGGTAATGATCTAGCTTTGTGTGGAGTTAATGGAAAATATCTCTAATTTCATGGCAAAGTAAACAGTTTTCCTTCAGGGTTTTTACTCATTTTCTGGTCGTTTTATAAAGGAGGAAAGTCAGATTTCATTTAAACGGCACTACATCAAAGTTTTTGTGGCTGCTCATGATCTTGATGTGTCATGAGACAAATGAAAGGTCGCAGGAAAAGCAAAGCAAGGTTTAGGGTTCATCTTTATTTCAAGAAATGCATCTGGATATTCCTAGTGCGACCCATCAAACGTTTTTAAATGACGACCTTTCGTCAGAACTTATTTTTTTTTTTCATCGCTGTATGTGCAACAGCAGCGGCTTTTCAGCTCCATAAACCGACAATGGAAAGCATTGGTTTTAGACCAGCCAGCCACTGTCTTTTATCATCCTCTCGAGGAAGATTTGGCGAAGTTGCCGTTTCCACTCTTGCACCGTCATCACAATGGAAATCAGACTTTTATTTTTTTAAGAATATCGAAACATGCCTACCTCCACCGTTTTTCTTCTTTAAAAGCCCAGTCAAACCCGTGTTCTTTGGACTATTAGGTCCGACATGATTTATATGTCTCGGTCAGCAAAACATTACGAACGAGCGATCAATACGTTTTCACCGTTCGAGAAGGTTTCCCCGTCTGCTCTGCCTCAGACGTTAAGTTCTGCTCGGCTGCCTTTTCTCAGAATAGTCTTTATCATCTGCCGATTATCTCGAAGATGGGTAGATGCTTCGAATGTTTAGACACTTTTAAAAATAATGTTTGGCAGCAGGGTGCTATAAATAGGAGAGCTGGTGGGTGGAAAGACACAGAGAGAGATGTACCTGTGTAAATGCTTTGCTTATTAACTGCCCAGCATAATCGCATCCTGGTAAATGACTCGATTCATTCAGTGCTAAGAAGGAAAGACAGAAATATTTCTCTTAAATTCTCTGTGCTGCATTTCTTCAAATACCAACAACTGATGGGATCTAATTGTCCTCTTCCTTTCTCAAGCTGCTTTGTCGACTTTTACAACATTAAGAGAACGCCTGCGTCGCCCAGAATTACTTTGGAGGGATCCCAAAAACATGTTCGTGAACTAACCTGAGAAATTCGTTGAATGTGTCACCAGAGAGAAAGGGCAGCAACCATCGAAAATAGCAGGGGAGGTGCTGCTGTCCTGCTCAGAAATAACAGGCTTCTCTGGCACTGGCATTCAATCGGGTGTTTCTGTCACATCTGGCCAATGAACAACAAGTGGGTCAACCGTATAGTCCAAAACAACATAAAAGTTGTTCGCATATGATTGTGGAATACACAAACTAATTATCTACGTAAAAAGGTTAAAAGCAGCACGCCAGATATATTCATGCTTGAATACCATTTAATTTGGTCTTTATTTTTAATTAAAGCTCATATTCGATTACTTGAATGTCTAGATGATAATGCCAGCTTGTATATTCCTTATATTATAGTTTTATTTGAACATTTCAGTCTGATTGGATTTTCAATGGTTTCCCCGCTGGGGAAAGTAGAATCTTTCTGCCCCCTTTCTCGTTGCTGCGTTACTCCCTGATACTCGCTGATATTTTGGTTTTAAAAACATGAACCGATGTCAGTTTTCTACATTCGGAATGAGCAGAACATTTTTTTCCTCTGAAGATACAATCATTTGTCTCCTGCAATAGTATTTATTTCTCCAGTTTGCTGTGCACAAGTCGCATTTCAATTAAAAAATGTCTTTGTGTACTCGATCACAGTCGAGGACACACAAAGAACGAGATGCGGTGACTTCCAAGGGCTGCCACAGTTGTGGAGTCACATGATGATTTTTTTTTTTTTAAACACCAGCACCATTGTTACCTTTGACAATGAGGCCTTTTGAAGTGTCGTCTGCGATGCGAACCCTCTCCTTTGTCGTCATCTTAGGCGAGCGGAGCCTTCAGTTATGCATGTGTTTGTAGTAAATTCTTTTTTCATTTGCCACCAGGGCCCCGGGAGCTTTTTCATCTGCGACCATATGCTTTCCATTTGACCTTTTCCAACGTCAAATTATCCTGCCGTGACCTCTGCTGTTCTCCCGGGACAGTTGGGAGAGTTATTGATAGTTTTTTACTCCAGGGTCTCTGTGGAGTCGCTTATCTGTTCTCCAGACCAAAGATTACACTAATAAATCTCTTGATGCACTTTGTTCCACAGTTGAATCGGTTGTGTGTGTGTGTTTTTTTTTTTTTCCCTCATTCTTTTTGAGTGAAGGGATGCCTGATTTTTTTTTTCTCTCCGTCATTAACAGATGGTGAGCGTGAGGATATCCGGGCCAGATTTATAGACGTTTAATTTATTTCTCCATTTTTTTAAAGCCTCGTCATATTCACCAACTGTTATTGTTTCCGCAGGTTTAGACGGCAATACTCAAAAGATCTCATTTGTCTGTGATGAGCATCCACATCCACCGGAGACCAAAGGTACGGTAAGACATGAAAAGCTCATTATCTTATGTCCCCATAAACATTTTTATTATGCTACAGACAAGAAACACGGCACGATGCAATAGAACAATAAACGAGTCCTATCCTGCCTCGTCGTTTCTGTTTCCCCACAGAAACCGTTGTGGACAGTAGTCACTACCATTACTGTTATGGCAAGGAAATAATGTGTTTATGAGGGGGGGATAAATTTTTACTCTCATATAACCTGAACGATCCCGCTCCTCTAATCTCACCGTGCAGCGCTTGATCCTTGTGATGCAGCTGACTGTGTGCAGTGTGTACATGTTCTGCAGTGCTGGTCCAGGTTAGCGGGAGGGGAGGAGGGGGGATGGGGTTGATCAGCTTGAGTTATTTGATATATGGCGTCATTAATTCTGCTTGACTTCCCTGCCATGTCCTGGAAATGAGCTATGCGTGCCCGTGCCTCTCCCCCCGCGCAGATCTCGCAATTCCGCCCGGCGAGTAGAACCCGAGCTCGCTCGCCGAGCAATTACGGGGGTTACGGAGTCCAATCGGGGTCATAAAGAGATAGGATTACTCCTGGGCCGCGAGACCCCAGGAATGCACGGACCCCTCCGGTGGCCTGCTCAGCACTGATGAAACAGAATTGAATTAATGGGGCTGCCCACTGTGAGGACTGATTAGAACAACATACTGCGTTTGATCCCTGAGCGAGGTGACCGAGTGCGGGCGTTGTAGGCACATGGGAGGGGGTGGGGCTTTTGTACCCCTATGTGTATCAGCGTGTGTGTGTGTGTGTGTCCGTCCTGGGTCAGTGCGTATGAACAGGACTCATTATCACGTGGGCGCTTTGTTGGGCTTCAACTCTCAGGTGTGAGATAACTCTGTGGTGTTCGCTTTGTGTGCTTTGGACGGCTGCTAATGCCGTGGCCGGCCACGCTGCGTTTGGCAAATGAACTGTGCAGCTGCATACAATTTAAAAAGGCTCATCTGAGATCACACCTGCAGCTTGTGCTTCTGTTTGGTGGGATTATTCCAGTGAAACACCTCATAAACCCAGGATTGGTTCACTTTTAATGTTTGTCAGTTCAAGGATGACTTCTTAGTGACATTAAAGCAAGTGTGTGCTAAACTCTCTGGATATTCTCCAGAGTAATGAGCTCCAGAAGGGCTGAATGTGAGAACGCAAATGCCTGAGTTTGTCGCTCTGGACTTTCTGCAAAGTATTTCCTGCAAGCGCTCTTGTAAGAATGTTGGAGAATGTGTGGGTGAGCCCATACAGCAGAATGTTGTCTTGAGTATTCACAGAGAGAGGGGGGCGTGGACGCAAACCTAGGGCCAAACATTTATTCCTATTCCAGACAAAAAAGAAGCGAAAATGTCAAAAATGGAAAGAAAATGAGAGATGTCGGTAAGGGCCAACACAACTAGTGTTTGTCAGGCGGTCACACAACATCTGAAACCTCCGCTCCCCCGACCGACTGCAATCGACACTGACATTCGCTCTAACATTCACGCAGCAATTGAGCAGCTGTGTAGAGGTGAGAAATCCCATATTCGGAGGGATTATCGTATGCTGTCGCTTTCAATTACAGAAAGCTCTCCACCCTGTCCTTTGAGTGTGGCCTTCCACAACAGCCGGCGTCACTTCAGTCCTCCAAAATGGCTCCATGACATTTCATACAGACTACTCTTCTTTTTTTTGGTAAGCTGTTCGTATCCAGGAGCTAATCCTTGTGTGGTTTAAGTTTTCAAAATAACATGAAGATCATGTCATTCTTTGGTTCTTGTTTTTCCTATGAAAGTCAGAATATGAGTATTGAATGTACCATGGAAGCTGTTTAAACTTTAACGTCCACCCTGAATTAAACCCATCTACCCACTAATAGAAAATGTCAATGAGAATATCTCATAGCCCGTGGTTACCTGCCGGCTATACGTGCCAACATCCGTCTCTGGATGCCCATAAAGCCTGGGCTGGTTTGGGGTTTCTCCATTAGTTGCTGTGACTGTTCTCTCTCCTAAACAAACTGCACAGCGTTTAGTGCGGCGTGGCACGCACAGTTTCATTTCCACCGGCAGGCAGCCCTGGTGCGGTTATTTGTTGCGGAGCCAACTTTGCATTCTGTTGTTCTCATATTAACTTAAAAAGAGTGAGTGATCCAGAATTTGTTGAAACCACTTTAGAAATTGTTTGTTTGACTGTGCCCCGAATGCTCACAGTGGAATGTGAGACCAAGGAAGGGGAAAAAAAAGCCTAGGAAAATTACAAAATCGAAAAGATCAAAAATGTCTTTCTGCCTGCAGAGCTTTTTGAATATATGCTAGGAAAAAACACTGCCCCCCCTCCCTCCACCTACGGAAGTAATGGTCATCATCACCCTTGTTTGCAGAGCAGTGCGCTGTTTACGTTGGGCCTGCAGACGGTTAGTGGGAGCTGTCTGCCAGAATCATTCTCCAGGCCAGTAATGATAGATGACAAGCTTCTGTGAGGAGGAAAACAAGTCTCCTGGTGGCACGCTACAGGGCTGATCAGATGAAGGTGCCATCAGCTGGCAGCCCGCTGCACTGGGGGTGGGGGGGTTGAATCTAAGACTGGAGAGGGCTTCCGAAAGTGACGAGAAAGAAAGCTACATCCCTCCCGTTGAGGAGTGCACAGTGAATTATCATGAGGCATGTGCCCTGGCGTTTCTCATCAGTGATGCTTCATCTCTGGTTTTGAAGTGGAAGCTGCAGATTGGGCAGAACCACGCGGCCTGGAAAGCGTTCGGTGCTCATTGTCGCCTCGATGGTGTTTGCTCATAGGCGCCACCATACCTTCATTTAGCTGCCCGAGCCTTCTCCATCTTCATCACTGCAGCTGTTCCCATTAATAAGCTGAGTTGAAAATGATCTGCCTCATGCATCATTCTAAAAATATCAGCATAGACACCAGATTAAAGCCGTTACACATAATTAGACACAGAGTTCACTGTATCTGGCTATAGGCTAAAGCAGTGTGATTTGCTTGGTGGGGGCTTGAATGGATATTTTTGTCATTCATTAATTTATCCTACCTTTTAATATGGGAGGAGTCTATGGAAGATGGCAGGTAACACTGTATGTGACTTGTCAGAGGGGGTAAACCAAACACATGATGATTAATTCACTCTGCACTGGAAGTCCTTTTGTTTTAGATTTTGAGGATTCTGTGGAACCACTTTTTCCAAGGTCGGGACTTCACTTTGTCCGATTTTAGTTTTCAAGGCGATCCCCGAGAGGTGTTGGGCTAAAAGCTAATCTTTTCGTATTTTTATTGATTCATGTGCTGATTCTCTCCTCAGTTAATCAATAAATGACTTGTTTAATTAGTTTGATGTGAAATTCTAAGTTGACATCTTTGAATGGATTAGTGTCAGTTAATCGTTTTGGATTAGTCCAGTGCAGAGAGACGTTAGGAACATTTAAAATTTTGGTGAAAAAGTACTTATACAAAACTTCATGGCATACAGATACAGAATTATAACGATCTGTGACACAGATATCTGATGAATGGGATAAATATGAGTATTTTTTAGTTTTAGTATTTATGAATGCATAATCTGTCCTGAAAAAAAAAAGGTATTAATGCATATTTTATTTGTGCCTTGTGGCCCGCTGTGTCATCTCCCGCTGCTGCATTTTTCACCACGGTTAAATGCAGCCGTAGTTATGTTAAGCGCTCTCTTTCAAAGTGCTGCTGTTGAGTTCACTTGAGCACGAGCCTCCGCCTCCCACCATTATTAAAACGAGGAGTCTTCACCTGCTGACAGAGGGGGAAAAAGCCTCGAGAAGGGCATTTAGCTGGATGGAGTGTTTAGCTGTACAGACAGAAAATTATAGAGGCAGTCCCGGGCAAAGGGATGTTCTCAGGAAAGTGATGTTGCTAATGACTTGAACCCTGACCCGGCTTCCATGAGGTGTGTGTGTTGGATGTTGTCTTTGCTGCGGAGAGCAATCAGGTGTTGCAGGGAGGAGGGAAACGCACGCGGGGCTTTTCAGCTTTTCAAAAGCCTCCCGTGTTGCCGTCCCGGGCCTGACCTCCAGTCCTCACAGCCTCTGGCTTTCCTAATAAAAACGGCTTCCCCCTTTGTTTCGCAGCCACCCAGGGATCCCATTCACATGCCATTACCAGACCATAACACAAGCGGAACATAAACACACATGCATAAACACAGAGTGCAGCACGCTGTCACATGTACCTGGTTATATTCTTGTCACATAAACAGTGAGGCATTGTCTCCTGCACGCCCCTGGAGTGATTAAGACGTAAGGCACAGCGGGGGTCCGCCCATGCTTAAAGGAGCATGGAATCCTGAGAGGCTGATGCACGCACGCACGCACGCACGCGCATGCTCACACACACACACACACACACACACACACACACAATCACCAACACAGCAGGGGTTTGGCATGGCATCTTATCCCGGCCATTGAGGCTAATATCTGTGAATGGGCCGTGCTGGCACTCTGAGCACCACTGTCACTGTTGTCTCTTTCCCTTCAAGTGCCCTCAGGCACCGTGCTGCATAAACACATAATCACAGGGAAGGAAAGTACGCGACTACTCGGCCGCGTCTGCGCTCGAGAGTGCCAGAAAAGTAGGCTGAGGACAATACGACTGAAATTTTAAGTTGCTTAAGTTTAACTGTCAGATCGTGTTTTGCTCAGAATAAAAGAAGTCTCCACTTTGCAGTGTAAGTGCAGAGCTCCCCTTCTATGGCAAATTCATGCACTCGCCAGGATACTTAAATAACCCGTTGTACCAGTTCTTTTGAGCAGTAATTGAAGTATCACATTGTAATTTGAATAGGCTACCAAAAAGCCCACTGCATTTATTAAAGATTTCTTTTCCAGCATGGGACAGAAGCAAAGATTTAGAAGAATGTTTTTCTGATAATGTTTTTCACTTGTTTAACCAGACAATGAAATTGAAAATCTGTCTGTGTTGGTGCTGGATGGACGACAGTGATATTGAGCTAATGATGGACATTATAAAAATTAATTTCAGCCAAAAAAAAAAAAAAAATTTCTCCTGGACGGGGACATCCATGATCATAACTTACTGGGTCATTTCCAGTTGATATTTTCTATTTATTTCATTCTCTGCGATTCCTCTTTTTAATTTGGCAACAGAAATCACAGAGAGAAAACGGAGAGCTGTTCAGTGTCACCCGCTGTCCTTCCATTTGTCCAATAAATCCTGTCAGTTGTGTAGCCCGCCCTCCATTTTCTTTTCGGTGAAGATGTCCTGCAATCTGACGCCATCGAGCGCCAGGCTTTACCACCTCGGCTCCAACTGTCTGAATAATATCTACACCTGAGTGCCCCCATGTGCTCGGCCTTCATGCTAGTGATGCCGTATTGATTTTTGTCCTGGTATCTGCTCTTTGAGCTGGGGAGAGGCGTCACGGCACATATCATTTCAGGTTTTAGTGTGTGTCATCAGTTGCTATGTGAGTCTGAGTTAGTTCTCACGGCAGAAGGTAGAGTGTTTCAGTTTATGGCTGCAGACCAAGGTTACAGCTCTGCAGAGCATGATTGTTTTTTCTTGGGTTTATGTTTTATTTTTAGATTTTTTATCTGGCCAGTATCATGTGATTTTATTTTACTGTGCACCCGTGATAACACTGAGAATGCACGTGCAGTATACTGTCTACACTACTGCAGGTATAGTTTCGAATAGATAATTTCCCTTTGTTGTCCACACAACCGGCGCTTGAGAAAATATCTCGACTAGAAGGCAAAAACATCTGCAAGTGCTCAAATAAGCAACAACAATCTGTCAAATACCAGAGGAGAACGCTGTGGTCCAGGTGATATTGGGCCAGGCAGACTGTAATGTGATGCAGGAATGCTAAATTTAGCTCGAAACTCTGGAGATGCAGCAGGGAAACAGGTATGAAGCTGCCATTGTTGTTTCTCATGTTAATTGAGGAAAGTGAGCAGCGAAGTCTGTTTTCCATGTACGCAGGTTTGTTTTAGGGTTGATGGGTAGATGGATATTTCCCCCAAACCAGGAAATTCCCATGATTGACCACCCACTGTATTATACACAGACATTGAAATAAGTCTCCCATGCTCGTTGTCACTCACGGAAAATGACTGAACAGTTAAATGCGCTTTTGAAATCTTGCTCTGACTTGTTCGTAGTTCCACCTCTCCATTTACCTTACGAGTCAAAGCGTCCCACAGTGCAGCCGCTTCGTGTCCAGCTCCGGTTCAGCAGCACGCTGACATTATGAATACCCGCTGTCCACTCCCGTCTGCCCCCGCCACATTTTCAAAGGCACTTTTGAAAAGGCGCCTCTTTCCTACCTGGTGTGAAAACCTTCCTTTTAACCTTAATTACATTGCGGCTCTATGAGGACCCAACGTTTCCCTGCTGATATTAATTCTGCCAGCAGGGCTGCTATCAAAGGATCCCAGTGTACCTTATCATCTGTGGTCGATGGCTCTGCCGGAAAATTTACACTGAATTTCATGTGCGCCTCATCATCTGCCAAATTCCTATTTGGATATCTCCCTAATGTTGACATAAGCCTTAATGGCCATCTGCAGAGTGCAACTCATTATGGCTCGTATCTCTGTCCGCGCATATGTAGGTGTAGTCTCAGATGCTTTTACGGTGTTTTCCTGCGCTGTTCACCAGCGTGACTGAGGTGCCAAAATTAGTCCGCGCACTCGCCGTTTCTGCCCCAGGCAGAGAAAAGCTACAAGTGCATTTTCCATTAAAACAGGGACGTGAGAGGCCGGTGTCATTTATCTGAATGGTTATTGCGGGGTTCTTTCAGCAGAGATGGCAGAGCTAATACAGACATTAAGCAGCTGAGCGATTGCTGGCATGCTACAGGTCATTTGCAGTTATGCATTTAGCCCGGCTCCTGGAATAAAGGTTTGCTCTTCATCGTCTCTCTGTCAGTTTTATAATATAGACTGGAAGCTCCGACAGTGTTCCCACCTCTAACACATTTAGTGCACGTGCCATTAACAGGATCCTTGTGCGCCAGTGCTGATGGGACGCAGATGTCAACGAGAATCTGTCGGGGTTCAGCAGAGGTGACCTCACGCTCGTAAACGTGCATTCCTGCACCGTGCGCTTTTCTTCCACTCTGCCCCCAGAGCTTCTCCCGAATGTCCAAAGCATGCAACAAAAATAAATCAACTCTCAAGCTACGTTCATGCTGGTGTCGGGTCAGTATCAGGGTTAGGGCGGCACAGTAATCCAGCGGTCCGATTCCTGGCCATTTCTATGTGGAGTTTGCATGTTTCTTCCCACAGTTATAAGACACCAATATATTTCAGCAGTGAACTGGCAGCTTGTCCATGATTTTCAAAATAAAACATACTCATATGGACGTAGTCTCAGTTTCCTCAGCTCCTGCTGAAAGACTGAAGCCAGAATTTGTGTTGGTTTTTAAAAATATGGCCTCTCTACAGCGTGCAGTGAGCGCCTGGCCTAGGCATGCTGTCTGAGGTGTACTTCAGATATCAATGAGCAGGTGTTCTTGGCTTTGGAGAGCAGTTGAAAAGCAGCCTCTCGTCTATATGTAGCGTCTGTGGCAAGACCAGGGGATGAAAGACCAACACGTGTCAGTGAACTCTATCAAGATACTGTCTCCCTAGCAGTCGTCCCCCAGCTGTTACTTCAGAGGTGCCACCTACAGAGTTCATTTAATGTATTGATTTGACAACATGCAAGAATCTAAAAGCGTCCTGCCTGCATCTGCTCGAGTCTGTCACAAACCTCCTGTCTGCCATTTTATCTCATCGTGTCACTTAAGCGCGGCTGTTTTTTTTTTGTGTGTGTGTGTGTGTGTGTGTGTGTGTGTGTGTGTAAAACGTGGTCTGCGTGTCTACCTTTTGTCAAACTTGCAACCACCCACTGAGATCAGATTAAAGAAGACGTGTCGAACACAACACCACGAGTCGCGCTGCACGCCTGGAGCAAAGCATGCTGGGATGGAGCGACACATACAGCGTGCATGCCACTTTATGACAGCTGAATGAGCCTCTGATTCAAGTTGCTGCTGCACCTCCTGTAATTGCTGCAAATCTGATTTGGATGTATGGTTGGTTGGTGGGGCGTTTTTTTTTATTTTTAACTCAGCCACTGTAATATGTTTTTATGAGATTTTCCATAATCTTGTTTTCTCGGGGACTGTTGCTGCACATATGCTGTTCTCTATTATCTTTCCACGTCCCGTTTGGCTGTGAGGTGCAGAAGAAACTAGATCAGAAACTTACAATGGTCACTGTCTGACTTTATCTCTATGGACCTTTTTCAGCTCTGTTTGGAAACTCTATTCTGTTGCAATATCAAGCCTATGCAGTACTGACGTGTATATTTTGCGTTAAGATCAGGGATACAAATATTGTATTGGGTTGTAATCCTTTAGAGACATGTTTTTAATCAATTTTTGCTCTTTTCCAATACATGTTCCAATGCTAGCGTAACTTATTTGAACAGCTTTATACTGCTAACCCTTTACCACCTACTTTACTTACAATTTCTTCTGGCGTAAATTAATTTGAATGTCCAGCCTCCATCCTCGCAGGGAAGAAAGTTTGAAAAGTTTGCCTTACTTTACCCCAAATATGATCATTTCCTTCATCCCCGTGGCAAAAAACATGGAACAACTTTTTGGAGGTAGAAGTTAGACTTCCCTATCATCTCTTGGGAATGATTTTTTTATCCCCGTGGCAAAAAACATGGAACAACTTTTTGGAGGTAGAAGTTAGACTTCCCTATCATCTCTTGGGAATGATTTTTTTTTTTTTTTTTTTTTTTTTTGACATGCCTGGAGTGATTTCTGCACATCCAAGCACAGAGCTGACAGGGTCACCAACCTGTGGGCTTCCTCCTTACATCGCCAGCCGTGCTGTCCACACTGTCTTTATTCCATCTGCTCGCTCTTTTTCTTTAAAAAAAAATTTTTTCTTCAAAAATCTCTTTACCAATTCTGCCACTTCTGGGCTGAGAGGGCCCCTTGTTTTGTTTGTGAAAAATCAATAACCATTACAGGAGCGGGAGCCAGAGCAGGAGAAGAAGACGACGAGAGCGAGCACGCTGCAGAAGGGAGGGAGACGGGCTTCTATCCATGTCAGTCTGACCCTGCCTGACGGCTGTCATCTCCCTTAATTGCTTTGCTAATATCATCCCCACTCAGCCTGGAACTAGGTCAGCAAGGCCCCTCTGCTGGAGCTTACTTCAGGCCGTCCTTCCTCATGATCTCTCCCTCTCTCTGCCTTTTTATTTTGTCTTTCCCCTCCAGGCTCATCTCAATTAGAGTTAAAACATACAGTTGGAATATGAGGAAGATACATTGTTTCCGAGATGACCTGGGTTTGGAGGGTTTTGGATTAATCCAATCAGAAACTTTTTTTTCCCTCCCCCAGCAGTAGATAATCTTTCATGCACAATACTCTATTCTGGGATGGGAAATAGGCTCGCCGGAATTAACCTTTATATTTCCCTCAGGTGATGCAAGATCTGCTTTTTCTTTGTCTACAATTTCTCTGCTTTCACCACCGTCAGGTCAGACTGCACGCTTCTGTGTAACAGAGGAGATTACATTGATAAATTCAGGGTATTACTCATTTGCTGTTTGTTCTGTTACTCTATATAGATTCATCTCGGGCTTTCATGTGTTTTGCAAATCGTGCAGCTGCTTCGTGAAAACATGGCTCATTATGACAGTGGACTCAAATTTAATGCAGTTGACACAGCAGGAATTTCCTCTTTCTGCTGTTGTTTTGCAGAGCAAAATTACATTTGTGAAAATGAAGGGCTTCTGTAATACCCCTTTATACATGACCATTTATTCCGAGCTATAAAAATAGATCGACTGTTTCATGACTGAGGACAGGCTGGATGATATGTCAGAAATGAGCAGCATCCGTACTCTGCCAATGTTCTTTTTTTTCTTCCAAGCGAAATAAACTGAGACAATTTGACCAACGAGAGGACTTCCATCATAAATTCTTAAATAGAACCTGCGAGGTCAGAGCTTTGAAAAATTACGAGGTGTGTATTATTGGTGTCGATGTAAATTTCCAGAGATTTAATCTCTTTTTACTCCTCAACTAGTACGAAGCAGCTTAATGAAGTCAGGAACTGTAATTGCTGCCAACGCACCATGGTGTTCCGTCGCGAATCAGACGACGCTTCAGTTATTTTTACTATCATGCTGGTTTGCATAACAAAACATTCTCCAAGAAGAAGAACTTTCTTTTCCCTTCTTTGTTTTTGCTCTCCAGCTTGTAGTTGGCAAACGGTCCCCTGGCTAAAGAAAACAGGCACAGTGGAGGCCGCGTTTCAGCGGGAGAGGGAGAATATAATGTGAGTGTTGGGGATGGAGCACAGAGCAGCTGTTTTCTGCCGCGGGGAAAATGGCAACTCTCCCGATGTGCTTTTATAAGTCTGTTATATTTCTTTGGATTATTATTTTTTTTCCGCGTATGGCTGTGAAGCTTGTGTTTCTGCATATCTGTTTGACCTTTACAGATAATAGTCTAATAGTACTAAAGCTCTAAGCCTTAGTGTCTTGAGGAGCCAGGGACAGATTCTAAAAATACTGCCCTTTAACCAGTAATATGCAAATACCGTCAGAAAATAAATCTATTAGTTCTTCATGTATGTGTGTTAGTTTGCAGCGGTGTGATGCAGAGTAAGGTTGGCGTTCATCCTCCCTGGTTTATCTGCAGTGAAGATCTGATCGTCAGTGTTTCCCAGTGAAATTGAATTTTCTTCATTATTGAATTGCAGCAACAAGACGATGTGATTTGACGACATGAATCCATGAATGCAGCACCCATGACCCCCTCCGATATAGTCGAATAAAGTTGATCAAATAATCAAATGAATCTGGGTGCTGCTTTGATCTGCGGTTTGACCCAGTTGTCAATGGCTGCAGTTTATCTGAGGACATGGAAGAGGACAGGCTGATGTTTGTTAACATCTCATTTGTCCAGTGTAGCTTGTCTCCTCTCACAGTACTTTCTCCCCTGTAGCAGCAGCAGTTTTGAAAAGGGGGAGCAGATTCTTAAAATGCTGTCGTCTAATTTCAAAGACACAAAAAACAAATCAATAATACTTTTCACAAAGGAAAAAGGAAACACTTTCACATCATCGGCCGTCGTGTCTGCAGCTCTGTTGTTTACATCCACAGCCGTGGCTACAGGCGGCCATTTTAAACAAGGTAGTAAAGCACGGATGAGGGACAAGGGGCTAGTAATTGTGTCAGTGGCAGGGCTCTGAGCCAGGAACTGTCAAGACCTCATTCTCTCCCCCGCCCTCCTCCGCGCTCCTGGTTTAATGGAGCATGTGAGGGCCAAGGTGTGCTCGGCTGGGCCCAGCCTAGGCTCCTTTCAAACGGCCTGCCGTCTCTCTCTGACGGGCACAGTGGAACAATAAGCCTAAGGTGCAGCAGCTGGAGAAAACGTTAAGATCCGTAAGACCCCTTCCTGGAGGTTACCATTTTCGCTTCAGTGCCCTCCGTTTGCCCCCCCCCCCCCCCCCCCCCCCCCCCCTCCGTTTGCCCCCCCCCCCCCCCCATAATAAGACACCTCTCTTCCTGACCTATAACAACAGCAACGGCAATAAGCCAACGTTGTGCCTGCGGTTGTTTTTTTTGTTGCAGTGTAAATGTGCGAGCGATGCCCCGGCGCGGCCCTCAAAGCTCCAGGTGCAAATGAGCGTTTGGAAACTACAGGGAACAGTCGGCTGACCCTTCCCCGTGAGTCTACGCAGAGGTGGAGGTGTGTGTGTGTTTGTGTGTGTGTGTTTTTTTAAACATCTCCATCCTCTGGTGGGCTGTGATTGTGTGTGTGTGTGTGTGTGTGTGTACTGGCCCACAGTGGAAGATTTCTCGCAAGGTCCAAATTGAGCCTCCCATGGAGGTAAAGAGTGAAAGTCCAGCTGTTGGGAAGCTGAATAGAAGCAGATCCTCTGGGTGTATCCTAAGCACTGTTGTTTTGGATCTGCTCTTGGTGGGAGTGATGCCCAGACTTCACGTATCTGAGGTGTTGCTGCTCAGGCGACGTCCAGGCTTGCTACTAATGAGCGTTTTCCCTCAGACCCATTTCTGATTCACAGTGTCTCTTTATGTCTGCTTTTCTCTTCCTTTCGCTTAATGCCGTTGTTGCTCACTGCACACCACGCTGCCTTCGGAATATGAGGATATTGACCTTATTATATTCATCTTTATTTGAATAGATGTTCAGATACATTGAACTGCGATTCCTCTTTAAGCATTTAAAAGCTCCAAGTGATTTAATCAGCGGCAGTTAGACGAAGAATGTCAGAGATCTGTAACGACACTGGCCCACTTTCTTTGCTGTTGTTTGCATGTTCTCCTTATTAGCTTTAAAAGCTCCACGTCAGCCTTTGCTCTGATTTAATAATTCACAATTAAAAATCAATTAGCTCTTTTTAAAATTTTTATGAGGCAATATCAGGTATCAGGTCCTTGGAGCATGTCGAGGTACAAGCCTTGAGGAGACATGACGTAACTGCTTCGGGTCTGTGTTGAGATTTTAAATTTAACACACTTAATATCAGAGATTTGTTTAATAGCTCGAGCCATGAACAGTTATATATTGGAGGGATTGCCCTCCAACACTCGGGCATATTTAAATGTGTTTATTAGCGTCCCAAGTTTATGGTGAGCCATCTTTTTATCATCTGCTTATTCTGTGAGGGACGCTGGGTGAAACTTGGGAGCTAATCACTGCTGACATTGGGTGAGAGGCGGCGTCACACCATCATTCACGGTCACTGAGATTTTAAAGCCTCCAATTAACCTAATCCCAGAGCGTGTTTTTGGAATGTGGGACGGAGCTGCAGCACCAAACAAACCCCTCACAAGCACAGAGAAATCATGCAAACCCTACGCAGGAAAAGCTTCGCCCAACCTCGGTTAGAACCACGAGGGTGGAAAACTCAAAACTTAGGCCTCAGATTCTCATGTTAGCATCCAGATTAATACATCAAAAACGTCAGACTTGAATGTTTTTTTTTTTTCTGTAGGCAGTCAGGTGGCAAACAAGTGGAGTCTCACACTGTAATCAAGATCAAGTGTAGGGTCTTAATTTTGGTCCTTTGGTCCACAGTTCCAGCAGTGAGCAAATAATCTTCAGCAGGAGGGATGAGCGGTAATGAAAGAGACGAGACGAGCTCGGCACCCAGGTGACTGCAGACGGTGGAAAGTCCAGGAAATTGTGCAGGTGCTTCCAAGACATTGTTTCATCTTTGTGCCTGGCTCGGCTCGGCTCAGCTCAATTGCGTTCTCGTGTTGATTAACCGATCTGGTGGCGAGAAATTCTCCGTGGAGCACCATTTGCACCACGCCTCCTCGCTGTTAGTCTCCTAACACTGATCCCGTTCCTGTGCGGAAGCCAGGACAATCAGATAGGATAGAATGACGTTGACACGACAACTCCGAGGTTGGATTTGTGAGTCAACGCCGCCCCCGTTTATGACCCTTCATCCTGGTAAACTGATTTTGAAGATGAGCTTGTTGACTGGCATCTCCTCCGCTACGCCAGGCCACAGCCCCACTGGGGAAATAAACTGTGGTATCTCAAAGTCGCCGTGATGACAAGGCTGTATTAGGTTTGTTTCCATTGCTTTTCAGACGGCTTCATTATTTTTTTTCCCCCCAGCCTGAATTGGTCTGAGGTGTGAGGTATAAGCAATATCTGTATTTGCAACAAACTGCCAGTTATCGCATTTGACATCGCCAATTGACTCCCATCAGATCGCATATAGACGCAGCCCTGCCAGAGACGCGGGAGTGAAAGAGGCACAACGTATTTTCTCTGAAAAAGCTCCGGCAGCACTTTTAGAAAGATTTTCTGCTTATTTAAACCCGTTCCTGTTCTGTCAGCCTTGCTGTGCTCCAACTGGGCACGAGACACTATTACATTTCTTGGATGAATCCAATCATTTCTTATATGAGACCTGTGAGGACTGATCAAATTGAATGGTTAATTTGCATTCACTCTCTAGAGAAACATGCTTTCCATCGATGAAATAAAACTCAAGTCGAATATAAATCAATATGATGGTAATGCATTGTTTAAGCACAGTTAGCAGGTATAACATAAAATTGTTTTCATTTTATGCTCATAAAAGACTGTGAAATCACAACCTTCATGTAGTCTTTAAACTTAAAATAAACATAAATTTCATCATCATGGTTTTTGAGATGAGAAACTTTTAAAAAATCTCATATCATCTTTGGGCTTGTCACTCAGCTCCGTGGTCCTGCCTCCTCCCTTCTTCTTCACTGGGTCTTAAGTGTTAACTCAGGGTTGGGTCCAGTGCTTCCGTGGCACCAGCGCCGTGCTAGAACTCTTGATCTATTGTAAGCACAGCCAGAGGTGAGATGCTATCTCCCTCACGCTGGATAACGGTCACAGAAACGGATCCACTCGGGACTTTCAAGTGTTCAGTCATGTTTGGAAGGAGGGCTGCGGCTCCGTGCAGGCTCCTGTACATAAAAGACGTGGATGCGAGCGTCACAGGATCCTCCTCGGTCAGAGTCGAGTATTAATTTGATGTTGTGTTTATAATAGATGATGATTAACGCTGGAGTTCAATCGTTTACTCCATCGATGTTTCAGAGGAGCTTAATTTAGTTGCTAGATGAATGCAATGAGATAAAGAGCCCTGCTGCTGCAGGGATGGCACTGACCAGTTTGAGGCATTGATTGTACCATGAAAATTGATCATGCAAGGGTGTCCGCAGGGTCTCAACAAGTCAGATCCAAATTCAATCTTTAAAGTTTTAGGCCTTAAAAAGTCTTAAATAAGTTGAAATGTAACTCACTTAATCTGTGTTAATCCGCCACAAAAGTCATTTTAATTTGTTTTGTACTATCTGTTCACGTTCCCATCAGCCTCTGCTGCACTTTGCATTAGGATCAGCACAGTGCGGCCTCGCAGGGCTGCAGGGCTGTGTCGTTCTACCTTATTAGCAATAATTTAGCTCCGTATTGAAACACAGACTGTCAGCTCTGTTTCATGCGGTGCAGGACTTTGCAGCTCCTTTATTGCATCATTTACTAAAACACGGAGCTCCCTTCGTTTGAACATAAGTGGCTTTTAGACGGAGGACAGCCTTCAGGGAGAAGCCGGTATCTCAGCATTCAAAGTCTCACTTCTGCAGCACATTGTTATCGCTCCCAGATCACAGAAAGAAATTAAATAAATCAAGTTTCTCAATGAATCTTTTAAGTTTCACCTTGCATCCTTCAGATCACATTCACTGTGCCTGTTAAATATTACAACAAAAGTCCACGGATTCAGTGACCCCCTCGCTTTTCAGGCCGCTGTCAATTGAGACCCAGACAGAGAAGTTGAGTGAACGTGATATTTAATAAATGAAGACCAGGACAGTTCTTTATTCCAAAGTCCTCGGGTCATGTTAGATAGATGTGTCTCAAATTATATTTTATGATTGGGCTAATTGAAGTAGCCAGTCATTTTTTATGTCTGTGGCAGGTGCCTTTACTGCCTCCTGTGAGTCGCGGGAAGGATGAGCGGCTCCCTTCATTACTCAAGTCCTCTGCATAAGTCCTCAGTTTTCAGTAAGGACGGGGCGGGGACTGAGGATATTACATTTCTGTCTCTGATTAACCTGAAGGTTGAATGAAAAGCCTTTCGTTGCTATTAAAAGGCTCAGGTACAGCTCAGTCTCGCACTTGTTATAGATTTGAAATGAATCCTAGAAGGATTAATAGAAAGAAAAACACACAATGAGGAGTAAACAAGTCAGGAAGTCTAGCTGTTTATAATAACCAATTTTTGTTCCTGCTAAAATGCATTTGTTTACCACATAATTAATTACCACAATCAAATTAGAGCTTGTCTTGACAATAACAGCCCGTAGCCCGGTCCGCTCCTGCTCTGAGCTGCTGGGTAGCTTTGGTTTCCCCATGGTTGTGATTTGTTGTGAGATTCACTAGACAATTTCCAGTTTATTACTGCTGTGTCCAGGCAGTCCCTGATAAGATTAACCAATGTCTATGAATCATTGCTGGAGAGTATATTTGAGGTGCTGGTCAGCCGCTGAGTGTGCGTCTATCCAGGATTGTTCACCAGAGCAGCACAGTGCGCCCTCACGATACCGACAACACTTTACAGAGAGTGCCCCTGACCACTGACCCAGGTCTGCTGTGATGACGTCGTGTTTCTTCTCTGGTGTTGCCAGACGCTTTGGATTGAGCGTCTGGGCACGATGATTCCTGATCTGTGGAGAAGGCCATGATGCGCCTGTGGGGAAAACTACTCTGTGGCCCCAAACCCAATTTCAGCTGAAAGATTGAGGAGGCTAACATGCTCCGGGCAAGGCGCTGAACTCCCTTTTCTTTCTCTCTGCTTGTCTCTTAATCGCATCAGGCTTTTAATTCTTTCATGAACTCGTCTCAGACCTTTTTTAACCTTTCGTGGAGAGTGGAGGAGATAAGAGGCCCTTGATTGCCGCTCCAGAATCTCGGCAGCGTGTTGCTTGTTAAAGGTTCATTGTGTAAGATTGAGGTGAAAGGGATTTTTGGCAGCAATTGAATATAAAGTAATCCTCGTGATATTCCCCCTGGTGTGATGTATGGATTACCGTTACCATAGATTGGGCCCCTTATATTTAAAAACGTATGCTTACATGGAAGGAGGGGAGCTCCGAGATTTTTACTGTCTTCTAAACTGGACAAACTGAAACCTTTTGCGATTTCATGACTGTCAATGTTCACCACAGGTTGTCTTTAATGTTGGAGAGAAATGAGGAGTGTGCCGCTCTAAACCCTCCACGCTGCACCTTTAAGAGGAGACTTCTGTTTCAGCGTAACGCTTATTTGTGGTCACTGTGTGGAAGCAGGTGTCGACTTTGACTGATGGCTCACCCCTATAACACACACACGCACATCCAGTGTACGTCCACACGCACAGTTGATGAATTATGTATCGTGCAAGTGGAAGCAAAGTAATCAATATAAAACGTCCAGCTCCAGTATTGACCATAAATGTGGTACACGTTTAGAATGAAACGTCCCATTGCATGGAGGTATGCATGTGCAGCTAATGGCTAAATGTGTGGAATACAAACTTTTCTCTTTGGCATTTGAGGAGTGTTGGATACCGCAACTGTTTCCTATGTGGCTTGAAACACAACCCTGATTTGCCTCATTTAGTTCCCTGAGTGTTTTACTCTATTAGGCACACAGGCTGTTATTTAGTTATTTATTTATGTTAAATTCCAACTTCTAATTTCCCTTAGCAATAAAAAAAAGCTGTTTTAATCATCAGCCATCGTCTCTTGGCTTTACCTTTGAGGCACGGCACTGTTTTCAAAGTATTGATTTGGCACCCGCATGAAACTAAACCCAAACCGTACCCGACCCTGCATTTGAATATCCTCAGGGAGCCCGCATGCACACGTGTGTTCGTCGTAGCTCACTTGAAAGCTCCCGTGAGTTGCTTTAATCCAACATTGTATGGGCAAATTAATGGGTGTCAGATGTTGTGTGTCTGTGTTTACATCATGCTCTGCTTGTCTCCTTTCAGCTCAGCTCTATAGATCTAATCCTGACAGATGAAAGCGTTGTTCATGCAGTGCATGTGTGTGGGCTGTTGCATGTAATGCAGATAAACTGTCGGAGATCAATAGGCCATGTGCACGCCGCCCCGCCCTCTACCGTCAAAAGGTCAGCGGCGGCACAGTCTTTTAACCCCTCTGTGTTTAGCGCGTGTCGTGTCCGGCTCTAATGAGCCGCATCTGCCTGGGAACCTCCTCGCCGCCTCCCCGCAGCCCTGCCAATCCCCCCCTTTGATTGGCTCTGAGATTTCTTCAGAGGATGGATGGTTCCAACGTCCTTGACTGGTTTGCAGTGTGTGCCACCATAACCACCCCCCCACCCCCTCCCCGCTCCCTCCATCCTGCATTTTTGAATCGCTGCTCCCCCGTTTGATGGCAAGCAATTACAGGAGATTGGGTCTCTTTTGTTGTACTACTGTCCTGTTTTGGCTAGTTGACAGACGCACAAAGCTCAGAAGACGAGCCCGATTTGAGCAGGCGCAGGGATTGATGGATGACTTATGAGGCAAACGCCGCAGCGGCTTGTTGAAATTAGTTTTCAGTCGCTGTGTATAATCTCGGGACGTTGCGAAAGAATAATTATTGTTTATATTGATGGCTGTGTGTCCTGCGCTCAGCACAAGTAGCCATCACGCTTTGCCTGTGATTTAGCTCTCGTCGTTGCAGAGTTGTCGTAAGGGAAAACATATTTTCAGAGCCGGAGGAAACAGAAACGCCGTCGTGCCCTCAGCTGCTGTATTCTTGTGGTTTATTTGCCGCGCGGAGGTATTAACGGTGCGGTTCTGAACAGTTACCCAGAA
Organism: Pseudorhombus dupliciocellatus; assembly: GCA_016785235.1. Classification (NCBI taxonomy): domain Eukaryota; kingdom Metazoa; phylum Chordata; class Actinopteri; order Pleuronectiformes; family Paralichthyidae; genus Pseudorhombus; species Pseudorhombus dupliciocellatus. The sequence goes on along the minus strand of JAFBJW010000604.1, from coordinate 150,189 downwards.
TAGTTCAGCCAATTATGCAGGTTATTCAGATTTGACACAAACTTTAATTAAAAAGAACTTTAATCTTTCTCTGGCAAAATAAATTGAATATGTCTTGCACACAAACAGTGCAATAAAACAGGCAACTTTAACCAGGAGCTTGCTTCCTCTGGGAGGTCAAAGATATATTTCCTAATCAGCACCATATTATTTCGCAGTGAAATGAGGCACGGCGTGGACGGCTGCAGGACCGACCTTGGCGCTTTAACATTCATATCTGAGTATGTGGGAAGAACTCGGCATCAGTTCGCGGCGCTCGGCAACAGCAGCATGCCCCCGATGACTGCGCTGCAAACAATGAGCTTCTCCGACGCAGGGGAGTGTGTTAGAGAGATGTGCTTCGGCTTCCTTTGTTTTTGCTCCGCTCTCTCCTTTCCCTTTTTTTGAACCTGTGTGCATTCCAGAGCCCACGAGGCTTTGCAAGCTGAAGGGGGTCACTCGTTAAAAATGGCCGCCTCCCTTCCCAGGCAGAAGCGGCACCTGTAATGTTTGTTTGTTTACAGAAATACCATATTAGAATCCTGCAGTAATATTATTTTTGCTGAGTACCAAAGGGAAGAAAAAAAAGAATCAATATCAAAGCCTCTCATTCAGTTAGAAAAAAAAATAAAGCTCTGTGCTAGAGTAGAGATCCCAAAAAGTTCCTGCAGTAATCGACAAGAATACAGCCCCCGGTCCCTTCTCAGCCTCTTTTTTCAGTCGTATTTGTTTGGCTCGCAGCAACTGTGCTCGTGTTTGATTTTCAAAAGGCACAGATTCGGGATGTTAACAGTGGGAATGCAAACATCAGTTGTGAGACCCCGTGTGTTAGCAGTCATCCCAGCAGTCTCTGTGGCATTCAGCCGATGGAAATGGCGTTTGTGACATTCACCGAGAGAGAGTTATACATTCACCTCGCTTGGCTCATCCAGCCCTCAAGAGAGCAGACAGCTGCTCTCAAGGCCGCGTGCACCGAGAGCACAAGTGTCGTCACGCCGTCAACAACTAGCCGCAGCAAAGTTTCACCATTTTTATCACCTGAGAGTGGAGTGAGATAGAAAAGCCGACGATGGTGTTGTATAAGGTTGGTGCACAAAAAGTCATTTCACAATACCACATTTAGGTTCCCCATTCTCCGCTGTCATTATCACGCTGCGCCACAGTAAACCTGCTTCGACCCTCAATGGAATGCCGGTGGATGTGTCGCAGCGGGCTATTACTTTCTGACATATTGCCTCGCATATGTCATTTACCATTTCATTCAAATGATGGACAGGAAATTGTAACGGCATTCAGCCTGTCACGAAGAGCATTCCGTAATGTTTTCTGTTCCTCGCGCTGTATTAGATGACAAAATGGCAACTGCTGTCATTCTTGCCGCGCTGATGTGAAAGCCTGATGCCAGAATTTGTATTGACTGTCATTTGCGCAGCGTGCGCCGCCTCCAAAAACCGTGGGAGAGGAATTCAGCTGCTCACCTTCAGCCCCAGAGACGTGCTCGATTCCCCGTGCTGCGGCAAAGCTTTCATGTCTTCAGAAACATGCACTTAAATGATCTCACCAGTGTTTTTCATGTTTTACACCATTAAATTGAAATTACTACTTCCCCCCCAATTCCCTTCCAACAGAGCAACTGGTTTCCGCTCGTTTCGCTTTTGGAAATCTTACTACTTACTACCACAGAAAGTAAAAGTTGGATCGGAGTAAGTTATCCATCACAGTGAACATTTCATCGCCTCTAGTTTTTGTCAAAGTTACAACTTCACTCACGCGGCCCTTTTCCTTCATTTATTACTCCCTCTCAGCGATGCCTCAGGATTCCAATCCATTCACAGCGTTTCCTGCTTGATTCCATTTAATCATCAGGCTCAAATCTGAGATCCACCTCACTGCAGGTCAGTTTTAATCGTCCTGTGAGCTTCAAGCTGCCTCTCAGCCAAATACTGGACACGTGCTCAACCCATCTACCTTCCCTGCTGGTAACCAGCACTTCTAGAAGAACTGATTGACTGACTACTTCTAGTTAAGGGTCTTCTCAGATCTGTTGTTTTTAATCCCATATATATTTGATAGGTAGGAACAAACTGAATTGAATTGAACAGTAGCATATGTGAAACCACAGCACAAAAATAAATACTGGAACAAAAAGGATGTTGTGGGTGAACTATCCAAACCTAAAATTCTGCATGCCTGAAATACATTTTTGAAGTATCTGAAGTAACTGTACACTAATGATAGTGGCTGTAAGACAGATTGTGATAAAAACTGAAAGGCACTGGAAGCATCTCCTTGACTGCTGTCTCTCTCTCTCTCTGTCTCTCACTAACCAATTAGAGATGGACCCGTCTGTCATGATCAGACGGGCTAAAAACAACAGCGCATCTGGTCTTTGCAAACAGTGATGGCGTTCCTGTTTATTTGCATATAGAGCGGGAAAGAGAGATCTGATCACGAGTGGCCACTCGAGACGCAGATGGAGACACATTCTAATCTCACGTGCGAACCTCACCTAGGACAGAGTGGGATGACTTGGAGCTACAGTCAGGGACCGGCAGGTGATGTTGAGAGATGATTCAGGGCCTCGGGGCTAATGAGAGAGATAATACGGACCTCTCTCCTCTGCCAAAAACTGCCGCTGCAGATTCATTGCGGCACCTGAAGGACATCGGCGTGCCCTGTGACGTCCACCCTCTCCTCACCCGTCCTCGCGCCTTATCACCCTCTAATTAGAAAACTCTCCTATTCAATCAGCTGATAAGACGAGACCTGAAATGAAAAAATGAAAAAAATAGACCCATGAGAAGGTTAAGAGAGGAATTTTTCTACTGTCGCTGAATCCATCTTGCTGCTGCAGGGCTGTGATTGACTTGGCAAAGGCTACCTCAGGGCTTGCCAGGCTACTATATTGGTTCCGATTGACAGAGTGAGTATGAGCAAGAAACAGAAAAACCAGAAGAGCTCTGTTGCACCCCGAACTCAAGAGAAAGAGAGAGAGAAAACTATTGTATTTACAGGCCGTGTGTTTATGTGCACACTCCCCTCCACCCGAGGAACGAGAAGCCGTGTAGCACGGTGTCCGTGGAGGGTTCTCAACACCGGCGCACATTTTACCGCTTGTAAAGCAATCATTTCCACCCCCCCCCACCCCGCTCCCGTATATCCCCTTCGGCTGCTGGGACCGCTGAGTCAGCTCACCTTCATATGGAGAGTGGCTCCGTCAACTGAGACGTTATTGATTTGCCCCTGTTTGTAAGGGCGAAATGTTCCCAAACCTTGCAGGCCAATTTTGCTGCACTGCACAGCCAGGAACACTGCTTGGCACTGGACTGAGCTGCACTGCACAGCCAGGAACACTGCTTGGCACTGGGGGGGGGGGGGGGGGGGGGGCTGAAGATTTCTACCTGAGCACTGCACACACACACACGCAGAAGGAGTCACACATGCCTTAAGTAACATCATTAAGTCGTACATTGGAGGAGAGCGTGAACACCAACGTAATTATACACATGGATACAGAGGAAATTCCTGACACATATAGAACCACATAGGGCTGACAGATAGCCTGACACACACACACTGTTGTTAATACCATTTCAGTGTTGATGGAAACATAGAAAATAAATATATCTTATTTCTTATTTATTACTTATTTGTGGATATTGCCCTCAGGGATCAAGCTGAGCCGTGGAGCTGATGAATATGCATTTTAATGAGAGCCAGCCAGAGAGTGCAAAAATGAATGATGCCCCCCCCCCCCCCCCCCCCCAAAGAACCCCCCCCCCCCCCCCCCCCCCGATCCCCTCTAATTATTGTAATAGCTCCTTGCGCCTGATTTACTAAAGGGAGAACCAGCTTATTTAATTCCGCACCATATTCAGTGTCATCGTCCTTCACATTTCATCTAGAACTAGAGTTTTTCGCTGCACTGTCACGTGCTTCTAATCCTGGTCTAGGAATCCAATCTATTTATTATCAACTAGATGTGTTTTTGATGATTAAAGGATGGATGTTAAACACTGGGTCAGGACTTGTGTGCCTATGATGTAACAGTGGCATGAGAAGATGGAGGACTGAAACATGCTGGTGACGCTTATTACAAGTATCGTTGACAGCGGAATTTGTTAAGGAGAGTTAAACTTGGTCAGATAGATGCGATATGACAAGCAGAAATTATATTAGGTTTAGCCCGTAACAAGATATGCTCTTGTTCACTCGATGATGCACCATCACAGTCAGTGCCGTCTCTGCCAAGTTCATCTCCCTGGTCTTTTTAGAGTTTATTAAGTGAGGCCAGAGGGCGTGCATTTTCAGATGAGGCCTTGCTGCTTCAGTTTCAAGTGATGCAGGTACTGGGAAGTACATGCATTATTGAGGTTAGCTAGAAAACAAATAAATAAATAAATAAATGAATAAACAACAATCCAAAAAAGCTTTCGTGAAAAGAGTCATGAAAAACAATGATGTCTATTATATTCGCACATTGATGAATTGCAGAGGAATAACAAATAAATTATTCAAATCTCTACCTTGGTGAAGTCAGGTGGGGTTTTCTCTTTGTTCTACACCCAGGTATTGATTTCTCCCAGTGGCAATGAGTGGGATGCCTGAAGGTTAGACACGCACACACTATGTAGATAAATGACTCTGGAGCTCTAAGAGTTTGATCCAAATGAAGCAATGATGTAGCTCACTGGCTCGGGCCCACATTGAAGTAGAGTGTTTGGGTGGAAGTGTGATTTCACTGAGCCGCTCTGTGTGTGTGTGTGTCCTTCTACATCTATCATTCAGTGGATCAGTTTGAGTGTGGAGCGAGGACATTTAAGAGGAGGTTGGTCCACACAACCCTAAAGGACTGTTTGAAGCTTAAAGATTTAGAGAGCAGGTAGGGATTAGGTTTTTAGGGTAAGGGTTGCGGTTAGGAGTTAAATCAGCAGAATAAAGTGCGGCGTCGTATTAAAGTATGGCCACTTAAATATGTCAAACAAGGGGCACTCGAAAGGAATAAAGCTCAGTGTTTGAGGAAGGAAAGCAGCTGGGAGGACTTCAGTGAGGTGTTGGATAGATCTGATCTCGTCTTAATGGTTCCAGGACGTCATTATGGTCTAAAGTTTGGAGAAAATCAGGTGGATTTTAGACACTGGGATGTGCATCCTCTGTCTGCGCCCTCCTCGGTAGAAGGATTTGCCTGAGAGAGAACCTATTAGATACATCTGGGTAGCAGTTACTTTTAGGGAACTGATATTTATTACCTCTGCAACACTAAAATTAGTGTGCAGGGGTTTTTTGTAATTTACAGTAGAGAAGCTTGCCTTTCTGTTTCCCTGTCTGGAGGGCATCATATCATGTGACCCAGGTGTCATGTTTCCTTTTGCCATTTGGCTTCACAGCGAGTGCAGGTTGTATCCACAACCCTTGCAAACAAAAAGCATTTGCCTTTTATTTTGTACCAGCAGAAAATGGCTTATGAGTGTTTGCATGTTGTTAAGGCTTGATTGAATTTAAGGGGACTGTAGGGCCTTAGCGGCAGGATGCGATCAACTGAGTCCCACTGCAGCCCCATACTTAATTTGTAGACACTACAGGACAAATGAAGAACTGAGCACTCATCGTAAATCATTCAGAGGGCAGCTGTTTCTTTTACTGTTTCATTTTATTTGTGTATTGATTTCACTTCTGTGTAAAAAAATAAAAAATAAAGAGCCTTTCTTGGATACACATATTCCGGCTTTGTCTAAAGAAAGGGGGAGACTATAAACAATTAAATGAACATACTTTTAAAAAAGCAAAGCTTGAGATGCTTGAGTGCTGCATACTGGAATATGCCAATCAGCGTTCGCCTTCGGGAGAAAAAATGTCAAGATGTCTGAAAAGAGAGACCTATATCTCACCTTGAGTTATCATCAAATGTTCTCTCCGTTCTCAACCTGTGCATTTATTCAGTTGTCAGAAGTCGCCCACTCTGGCGCTGACCCTGATCATCTATGCTTTCAGAACCTCCGGTCTCCTTTACCTTGTTTTTTTGCCGCCACCATCGCTCTTTGTCTGTCTTCGAATGAGTGTGTTGGTGTTTTCCAAAGGACAAGCTTTTCTTATACAAGAATGTCAAGGAGATTTAGACATTTGCAAAATTCATGAAGTGGCAGTGTGTTGTTATTAGCAAGTCTGTATGTGTCTGAGCCTCCCCCCCCACCCCCACCTGAAAAAACCTTCACTGTCAAGAGTTTGTTTCTTGTGCGTCCTCTGTATGAATTTGTGAGTCCCGAGAGTGACATGATATCTCACTAGACCAATGACTGTCTGCCTGTGGCTTCTGCATTCTCTCTCTCTCACACACACACACACCCTTGGTGTCTCACTATCCTGTTTTCCCATCTCCTGTGACTCTGTCGAGCTGGTACTGCATGAGTGACAGCTCTAGGTTTGTCTGGGTATCCGTGGTTACAGCCCAGAGGCCTGTGCCAGGGGAGCTCAGATCTGTCAGCGCTCTCTGAATCCTGAAACCAGAGCTGGATGGCCAGGAGTCACCTCTGCCCTGAGCCCTGCGCTCTGCGCGACTCTCCTGCTCCTCTTCGCTCTTTATCCCCAGGTTCCCCCTCCTAAACGGGGCCCGCTGCGGAAAATAGAGCCAAATACGTCTCGTCACACCTGCTTCTTTTCAGGGCAGGAGAGGAAAGGACCGATGAAACAAAATGAAGCCAATTTAAATACAAGGGTACAATTGCAGCGTTCTTTCCGGAAGAGCCTTGAGTTGAATTATTACAATGGACTTGTAATTATAGTTGATGCAGCAGAGGTCGAGCAAGGAGCAGAGGCCAAGTCGCTGGGTTTTTGTCTAATCATTTTGAATCTCGAGCTAACCACCTGGTGGCTGCAAACAAGGAGCGTGCCCTTCCAGCAGCTTCTGCTTTGACGGAGACGCGTTTGACAACGTTGGCTTAGCCTGGCGCTCCGACATCTGAGGCCCCACAGCCAGTGGGTTGTGAGACAGAATAAGAGGAGGGTGAGGAAGGCAAGCGGAGAAGATAGCACGTGTGTGTGGGGCTTGTTTTGGACAGCCTGGGGCTCTGAGGGTTAAGGGTTGGTAGCACTGCTGCCTGTGTGTGCGTGTGCGTGTGATCTCTCAACCAGCTAATGAGAATATTTAACATTTGCTGAGTCCACAGTGTGTTGGAAGTCATTCATTACTTCACCTCGGTTCAGCTCTCTCTCTGTGTTGAGCGTGCAGGATGCCTTGCCCTGGGGCTCGAGGGCGATGCTCTAGGAAGGTGTGTTCAGTGCACAGGAACCCACCAGGGCAATAGAGGCAAAATAATTGATCACCCGGGATCTGCAGATCGGAGAAGATTGGGATCTCTCAGGGCCTCCAACACTGAAGCTGATATATCATGACTTTTGATCATTGATTTTATCATTTTATCAAGCAACAACAGACTCTACCATGTAAAGAGCATTAACACTTAGCGAGGAGAAAGGTGATCGTTTTCATCATTTTAATTCGCCATGCTAACATTTGTAAGTTCAGCCACAGTTAATGCAGATGGTGTCTGTCCACAAAATTACAATATGTTCGCCAATTATTGCTTGAGTATCTCAGTCTAGAGTTAATTGGAAGATTAGCCGTCATTTCCATGCGATGGAGTTAAAAGCAATCAGTAGAACAACTGATAAATAAAACACTCTGTATATTGTCAGCCCCATAAATAACCATTGGTAAAACCCAATTCACTAATGGAAGTTTAAGCTCAACATCGTCAGTGGATATTTCACATTTCTCCAAATGTGGTTATAGTTCGACTTGCATGTGTTGGAAGCAGAGACTCAGGGTTAACTTGACACATTTCATGCTGTTTTAATGTGTGACCGAAAAAGCTGAACTTCTCTCATCCCCACATTGTGGAGGAAAAAGGCTCCATTTCATCACTCACTATAGAATATGAGCTTCCCTTTGTGAACTCAGCAGGAAACTAAAAAAAAAGCAGCATGGGAGGAAACAAACATTAAGAATCAGATCTTAGACTTGGCAGTGGGCATAACGCACCAAATAGTTGGGAGGAGCCCACCCTGTGTGTTTCTGTGACGTATGAAACTGCTCAGTGACCGTGATGTGACCTTGCCCCACGCAGAAAAGCCGGCAGGGTCAAAGTAAGGTGAGTGCACATGTGTGTATGTATTTTTTATTTATTTTTGTTGCCGCGGTGTGTGCTGAGGCTCATGTGGTGACGGTGAGCTGCTCCAGTAACTGAGCAGCAGCCTTGCACTCTACCTGACCCCTGCAGTGATGAGCACTAAGGCTGAGGCAGCCCAGCCCAGCCCAGCCGGGCACGGCCCGGCTCAGCACAGGGGACCCATGATTATTTAATGACCGATTTCAGAGCACGGGCCTGGAAAGACGCCTCCTCCTCGCTGGTGTGTGTGTTTTTGTTCAGCCACAGAGAATGAATCCATACCCCTGTGAAATAACGTGGATGAAGGCTGACAGAGGCAACATGGGCAAGTCAGCGTTTTACTGCTGGCGTATGATATGCGATTGTATTGTTTCAGAACTGACAGCTATGGGAGGTCACATGACTTTTTTTTTTTTTAATTTCTGTTGCTCTGTCGATTTAGCCTTTTTTCATTTTGCGGCCGATCATGAAACCAACTCCCAGTGACCCCATCCATCCTCTATTTTTAATGGGACAAAACAGCAAAGAATTCATTTCTCATTCATCACTAACAGCATTTTTATTTATGAAGCAGCGTGTTTACCAGGGCAGGTTGTCTGTTGCAATACGAGAAGAAGGAACAGGAGGAAAGGTGGCACTTTTCCTCTTTGCGCAGCTAAGATGGCCATCGTGGAATTAAAAGCTGTTGTTTGTTGGTGTGAGAAAATGTTCCGATCTACTGTGCAGTTGTTGTGTGTGACACATTGATATCGCGCTCTAATTTGTAAAATTGCTGGTGAAAATGTCAACTCCATGCAGCAGAGTCGCAGTCGCTGAGTCTGTCACGTGACAAGGATGATGAGGGTTTACTGTCAAGGACAGTAAAATCATTATGGATGTTTTCACGATCCCCTAGCGCACAGTCGGACAGGTCAGTGTGTTTTGGGAAGCGACTGCAGGGAAGAGAGTGCTGCCCACCAGTATAATGACGCAAGGCAATACACTCAGTTATATTTACATTATTATTATGAGAGCTGGGATCTTTGTGTTGTTATGAATATGTAAATGAGACCATGATGGGCCACCACAGCTCTCTGTTGTTAATGGGAAACACTGTGCACATCATTAAGTGCACCACAAGAGAGAAGGTGGCCACAGCGACTAACATTCAGGATCTCAGTGAGGGTTCTGCAGGTACTGAGTCAACACATGGCTCTCTTGTAAAACGTCCAGTGTAATCAGTAACACCGGTGTTTCATGAGTTTATTATCCAGTGGGAACCTTTCCACAACGTGTTATCCCTGCTAGTAATCAACCATGACTTCAAAACCAAAGAGCAATCTCCTTGTTATGATAATATTTTCCATCCTTCAAACATATTTCCAGTGTGCTCCGTCTGCTAAATCCATGACCAGTACTGACAGTGCGTTTGCAGAGAGTAAACAGTAATCGCAGCTGGCACAGTCGTGGGACAAGTGTTTTCGTGCTTCGGGCTGACTCATCCTACTTTGTGACTGCTAAAGCACAGCATTTTCACATGGCCCCCATCGCTCCGCTGTCTTCGAGATGCATTTAATGTGGGTGGCTACACACTTTCTCTTACCTGCGCCTGCAGCAGTCGCTTCTATGTGACTGAGGAAATCAGTGAGGAGAGAGGGAATGTGTACGAGTAAATAAAACGGATAAGGGAGTGGCGAATAACACGGAGTTAATGAATGAATGGCTTAATTATTTTGTAAGTGAAAAAGCTGAGCCAAGATTACGCTGCACATGAAAGTAGCCCATTTGGAATTAGATATATTTTCGTTGCAGATTTTCACATTTGCCATTTAACTTGCACTTTAAATGCTGATTCCAGTCTGATGGGTTAATTCTTCTCATTTCCTTCGCTCTAGCTGTAATCAGGACAGCCTCTACATGCCTGCATCACAAGCAGGGAGATTTTTTATAATCACTTAAGCAATTTCCTCAAGCAAATTTACTCCCATTCACTTTGGCATAGAACCATCAAAAGTGAACGTTATGTTTTGCAAAGTACCATTGATTCGTAGTAAAAGTTTCACAATTCCAAAGCGATTTTAATCTCCCTTCTGTATCCATTTGCACAGTTTAATGTCTATAAGACTTTAAGACCCAGTTGCCAACACGCACCAACCTTCAAAGACGAACCAAAAGAAGAAGCACTTGTTCACTTGTTTCTGCTAAATTCAGACCAACTGATGCTTAATTGCAAATTACTTCAGGGTCTCATGTTTTTCCCTAGTAGAACATTTTAATATTAAAGCAGCATTTGTTTCCAGCCATCTTGAGAAACTAGGTGATTTGGAGCATGTTCAGTTAGATAAATGACAGTATACTGCAGTATGGAAATGTAGGTTGGGTTAGTTATTTTCCATAATGATTAAGATCAAATTGAAAACTTCTACCTCCGGGGGCGGTTATGAAAATTTCCATTCTTCAGCGTTAAAATTACAGAACTAACCGACATCAGCACCTGTGCAGTAAGTCGTCCATGCACAGCCAACTTAACATAGACTAATGTTGATCCTCTCGGATTTGGAGTGTGGGGGCCCCGTGCTCCCTCAGCTCCCGTGTGCCCGTCCCTCGGTGCAAAACTGACAAGTCATTGTCTTCCCCTAAGTCACAGTAATTCATCAGCACTTGAGGCGGCTTTGGCTCATTGCATTTTCGACAGAGCAATCTCCACTGTGTCATAGAGAATTTGGCTTTTATGGCTGGGCGGAACTTTGATGCCAAATACAGGGGACAGTGGAGGCGAGCATGGGGAGTTCACCACGCTGGGTCTGATTGCAAATTGAAAATCCTTTGTGTATCTGCTCCTGTGCTTGGCTTGTGTACTTCAGATTGTGAGTGTGTGTGTGCGAGAGAGTCAGTGTTAGCACCTCTTGAGAAATGATGGAGTTTTTCCATCTGCTGCTCCCTCAAGCCTTATTTCTTTCATCTCCAGAGATATTCATAAACCATAACAAAAATAACGGACACTGTGAACTACCTTTCATCAGAATTTCTTTCTGTGTCTGTGGAACACTCCTTCATCCTTCATTTGCCATTTCTATGGCCACAAAGCAGCCCCAATAGTTGCTGTCCAGCCAGGCACAAGCCACCGTAACAGTTTTAATTAACACGGGAATCCCTTTGAGGCGCAACAGACGACGAAGAAAAATGGCTCAATTTTCTAGTATTTTAACATTTTTTGCTTACGCTTGTAAATTGCGTCGGGGAATAATGAGCGTGCACAGTAATGGGGGAGATGTGCAGCTTTTAAATGTCACCATGTTGCAAGCACCAGCTCAGCCAGGGGAAATGTGCGTTTCTTAAGAATATACGTTTGCTGGAGAGCCAGGCTGTAACTGCAAAAAGCTGATAGGGTGTAGTATTCTGGGGTAACGTCAGTCCCAGAGGACGGTGATAATATTTCACTGTCAAATGAGGAATGGCCAACATAATTTTTTCTAAAAGCGTAATAGCCTATGGAGACTCAGTCGATGACTTTAACCTAACACCCACTGTGCATTTTTCTCCATCAGGCCTGCGCCACTTCAGATTACAAGAATAAAAAAAAATCCCATCTGAATACACAGTGAAGTCATTAAACCAAATCTAACAGCAGATTGTGAGAGCTCCAACACGAACGCTTGTGTTCGAATGCAGCATTGTCAGCGTATGACCGACAGCTCTGTTCTATGGTTGATTAAATCCAATACTCCTCACTAAGTGCTCATGCTGCAGTTATTCCCTCTTACATCTTTTACAGCAAGATTTGGAGACTGAAGCATCCATGGATTGAGCAGATTTTACTCTGCGTATTTTAAATCTCCCTCTCATTATTTCCTGATTTCTGTGCAATGACTAATAATATCGTGCAGTGTGTGTGTGGTATTTTCTTGCCGCTTGAGTGACCTCCACAGAGTCAAATCAATACTTTCAGAGTCATATTTACTCCTGTCCAGGCTGCGCTAAACTCTGAAGGAAGGAAAACAGTGGCACTAGAAGACCCCCCCCCCCCCCCCCCCCCCCCCCCCCCCCCCCCCCACCACACACACACACACACACACACCGCCTTAGATGAGTATCAGTCATGTTCTCCAGACACTGTCAGCACTGCTGATTGAATTTTCTCATTATTGCATTATTACCCTGAAGATGGCTGTTGGCTATGCTGTGTGAATATGCACTTTATTATACTCGCTAACCGCCCTGCACCTCCTCCTGGTCTCCCGCGGCTCCACCCCTCGCCGTGCTTCAACCTGTCTCAGCAGTTCTGACATAATTGGTGGAGCAAACAAAAGTGGTGTCGAAACCGATGGTGCTGATGCAGATCTCCCGTCTGTGTATGATAATATCCCAGTGAAGTAAACTAAAGGAGCGAATGATGAATCACATGTCACATTGGTACACATATGGATGCGCACACGGAGCTTTAATCTTTAAATAACGCCCTTTCAATCAATCTGTGTAGCCTTTGCTGTAATATTCAATTCACAGGTAGTGCAGGATGGCAGCATAGTGCAGCACAGCTCATAATAAGAGATGTCGAGGTATCTTTTATAATGCAGTGACAAGTAAGTCGAGCTATTATGACCGTTCATCATTTTGACTGACACCACCCATTCACACGTCGCTGATTTGTTCTAAGATGGAAACTGTTTGAAACACCCCCTCACTCTGCTTGAATACAACTTCATACTTCAAGTGCAAACTCTTATTTACAATATGTACAAGTTTTAATATATAGTTCTTGGTAGTTTTAGGACACATTTGGGATGCAGTTTGGTTTTAAGCTCTCTGTTGTTGTTGTTTTTTTTAACGTAAGAAGAAAACCTCCAGTGCAGTGAGATCCTGCTTCAGAACAGATCCTATCTGCATGGTAAAGAATGCACTGGAAGCAAATTCTCTTTTGAGACCCACACATGCGTAGCCAAGTGTGATATTTGCCCTACAAAAAAAAAACTTCTTAGCATAGAGCGGCGCTGGAAGAACAGAGGTGGATGCAAATGAAGGAGGTCGAGCCATTTAATACATGGTAATTAGACTCCGCTGTGGCGCAGGGGTTGACCTTTTCAGCTGCAGCCACGAGTTGTATCTGGACAGAGCGGATCCCTCTGTGGAAATAAAAGCGGTATTAAGTGAAGTCCAGTATAAAGACAATAGGTTAATGCCACAACCCAGGATGAAAAGAACACATCTTATCAAGTGTGCACTCGCTATGTTCTGTATTTATTCATTGCTTCATATGCAGTGTTCGTAATTGCATTTTAACCTCGGTGGAAAAAAACCCATTGTCGTTTCAATCTCTCCCTTGTTTTTGATGGGAATTTGCTTGCTGCATGTATTAATAAATATGACACGTATTCCTATTGTACAGGGCCTCTCATCCAAACGCACGAGTCATTTTGGAGATAAAACCAATTTCAAAGCTGCTGGTGCCAATGGATTTGTCTAACAGACAACTTAGTCTGTTTGTATCACTTCCTCCCACTGTTCAAAGTGCTGAATCCATTATTATTATGTTGTGAGTGTGACTGCTGTTACCCTGCCAGCAGTTAATTCGCATTACAAATACTGGATAAGCCCTTTTAAGTGCAGCGGAAACTCTGACTAACTAATAAGCTCCATGAATCTTAGAATAAAACTGCTCACCTCCCTTTTCACACCCCTCTCTGATTTGTGTGTACATACATCAACCTCTGCAGCCATTGTCACCCTGCGCCATCACGGAGCTATATCACAAGAATCAAGAATGCAGAATGGAAGCAACCGACCTTTTGCTGAAACACCTCATGAACAGAGATTTATCTAATCGTAACATGGGAGCCGTAACTTTGCAGGGGACGTTTGCAGAGGATTGTCTTCTACCACAAATTGCCAGGGTCCTGTCTTTTCTTTTTTTGTTTTCTTTTGTTTTGTTTGTTTTTGTTAGCTTTTTAGATTTAAGAGTGCAAGAGGGAACGATTAGAAGGTGTGTTCATCTCCTGTGAAGTAAGCTGCAAACCTCAGCATGCCTGGCTAACTCACTACTTGTGTCCCAGTGTTAGTGTGGGGAGTGTGTCATTAAAGATCCAAAGTTTGTGGGCTTTCAGTCTTCCTCAGAATAAAAAATTAAAAAAAATGATTCTTGCCCTTTATTAGATTTGTGAGGCTTAAACTCCAGCAACTAAAGACAAACCATCGACTGTATAGAAAGATAGATGGTGCATATCCACATCCTGTCACTGACTTGAAGTGAAGCCAATAAGTTCCATATACGAATGCTGCAGTCTTATGTGTTTATGGTTCATGAGCTGAGTGGAGGCGGTCAGGATATATATATATATATATATATATATAAAACTAGCTCTAACTAGTTCTACTGTTTTTTTTCTTCATAGATCATGAACTGGTGGCGATGGAAGCTTTTTCACTGGGACATTTAGTTTTTACAGCCTCATTCTTTTAGAATGATGCCACATAAATTGCCTCTGAATGTTTATTTTAGAGACGTTTTACAGACGGGAGTTGAGATGTAATGGCTGCAGGCATTGCATTCAGCAAACACACTTGACCGTGTTTTGCTCACCATATTTAATGAAAACCGTAGCATCAGCTGGCATTTCAGTCGTGTTTAGGACTGAGACGCCTGCTCTTTTCTGCCATTGTCTGAAATCAAACAATTTAAATGATGAGTGCTAACACTGATGCTTTTGTCATTGTAAACGCTGCTAAATATTTCATGAAGCAGACAACAAGATCCTGTTTATACCAAATGCCTGAAGTCTCGTTTTGGAAGAAAAGTTGGAGGTCTGCAGAGAGCTTCAAAGTCTGTGTAGATGGTGAAGTATTTAAGAAAAGTGATTTCTTTAAAACGCTCTCATTGCATCTTGAAATGAGAGACCGTGCGGCTGCGACTTTGTAGCTAAACACATATCGCTCGACAACAAATTTGAAATCGAATGCTGATGTTCTCCTTGAGTTTTCTTTTTCCGGGGAGAGCTTTTCCAGAGAGTATACAGTCCTACCTTCAACTCTAAAGCCCTTACACAGAATAACTGCGGAGGCAGACAGTCACTGTTTTTGTGTGTGACTGATAAAAGGGAGAGAGAGTGAAAGAGAAGACTGAATATGGCAAGAAAAAAGAGAGAGAGAGAGGGAGAAAAAATGAGAGCGTGAATCCAGATAGAGGTAGCATGGTTTTTTTTATACACAAGGATGAAGGGTGAGCAATCACAAACCAACAAAACTGCTGAGGGCTACACAAACTGAAGACACACACACACACACACACAGGGGCCCACAGCTGTGGCCGTTTATTATGGTTTGGTGAACACCAATGCTCAGTGTGAATCCGACCAGATCAAACCTCCTTCAGTTCCCCGGATACAGCGGCTGATTTAGATACAGCACCCGCAACTACAGTAACTGTGTGTGATTGTGTGTTCAAACAGTTGTATCATTGTACAAAATACAGAATTGAATTGCATGACAGCTGTTAACGAAAAAAAGCTTGTAACTGATTATCCATGGTGCGTGCCACCCTGGTAGCAGAGGCCAGTGTGGCTAGTTTTCTTCTAGAGAAGGATAGAAGCCTCACAACTCAGCAAAGGCCTTGCTCTCACCATGTACATCCTGTATTTGTTTCCAGACTTAAATCCACACCACCACGTGTCCAAACTTCTCCATTTTGCATGTTTAGGTTCAGCATCCACATGTGCATCCACATGTGTGTCCTTTCACACATGGATGGCCTTAGATGTGCTCATTGAAGTGTTCCTATGAAAAAAGGAGTCTTTCATAATGTTCTGTCCTCATCTGTGCTTTGCAGTCTGTGTGCTTTCATGCGTACAAGGGTATATCCGTGTGTGTGTGTGGTGTGAGGTCAGTCATGGTGCAGTGAGGAAAGTGTGTCATGAGGGACGTGATACTTCGGTCCCTCCTGACTGGTCTTTTCAGCCAAGTGACACAAGCGCGGCTGACAAATAACTGAGGCAGAATATCTTTCTCTCTCCCCACTCATTGACAAACTCTCTGCACACACACAGTCACTTAGTCACAAGCAGTCACTCTACATCACACTGTTTCACACCAGCGTTGTGCGTACACACACACACACACACACACTCTGGAAGACACAGCTCTGCAGTGTTTCTGTAGACACAGTCACACACAGTCAAGCACAGAATTGAATTGTCACAAAGTCAGATTCTCAGACCGTCTCTCACACATGTAGATTTCCTTAACAAGGGGATTGAAGGAGACACTAACAAGCCATGTGATTTGATCTACACTGGGTTTTTATTATAAATGATTCCTTCTGCATTTAATTATTTATCATTTAAAATGCTTGAAACCGTTCCAGTACACTTTGGTAATGGTCTGAATGGCAGCCTCTGCAGAGTTGCCCACAGCTTGAGAGTTAAGTTGCGGTGGTGTGGTGTGTGTGTGTGACTGATACGCATGCACAGGCGTGCGCAGTTTAGAGGCGGCGAGTGTAAGCGAGGCAATGCAATTTACAGATGGCCCCGAACGCCTCACGTTGGCAGAAGCTAGAATTTACATGTTGGCAGGCGAGCTGCTTAATGCATTTTACAGTTTGCACATCTATTTTTTAAGAAAGCCAAGTGGAATGCTCCCACGTCACTTTAGAGCGCAGACACAGTCCATCCATCCATCCATTCATGCCACTTTTTTCCATTTTGAGCTTCACAGCAGGGACGCTGGGGCCAGTCCCAGGTGAGAGACAGTGTAGACCCTGGACAGGCCACCACGCTACCACAGGACTCACATATACAGGCAAACGACCCACATCCATGGACAATTTAGAGATGTTTATATCCTTTTTTTATTCACATTTCTGTGTGCAAGCAAATAACCTGCTCAATTCTTTCATATGTCAACAGATGTAGTCTCCAACAGTAACATGTAAGCAGCCCCATTAGTACTGACATTGCTAATTATATGATAGATTATGTCACGGTTACCTCTGTCTGACTTTTCCTCAATTAGCAGGACAATGGCTATTAAACTACGTTACCAATTTCCATGACATTTTGCTGAGGGGCGGGATATGACCCAAGAGGCCATTAAATCTTTAACGGGATAAACTGGATAAACGGGAGGATCCAGAGTATTTTTTAGCCCTCTCTTTCTTTAAAATGGTAGAATAGGGTGTTGGCCTTTACCGAGGTATGCACAGCCATATATAGAACCAGGGCGGTGAGCCACATCAGATTAGATATTTCCTGCTCTCGGCCCATGTTAACTGGCTGCCCTTTGTTCTGGATAATGAGCATCCACCTTCTGACATTTTCTACTCTCAATGACCAAGCTGTTCATTGGATAATAATCAATATTCTAATCACTTTAAATTAGTTGAAGTTCAAAGTGCAAATCCCACACCCGTGCAATGCTGGCATCCTGTGTTGCGAGCACTGATTTCTTCTCCTCTTCTTCAGCCTTGGAAAACAAACTAAATAAAGACCACGAGTGAAAGTGTGAACTCTAACAGCACTAATGAGTTGGAGGCATTGCATAGATGCATTTACTGAGTAAACAGTAGGAGGGTTTAACTGCTGATTGGCATTCAACCTGACATGACCCGCCTCTCGCTCTGTCTGCAAAATTACCCCCTCTTACTTATTTCCCCTCCACTTCCTGCCAGGCCACACACACACACACACACACACTGAGGGATGCACACCAGCGCGCGCGCCAATATCCGGCTCTGCAGACACCAATATCCACGAGGCCCACACACACTCTAGCTGGACGAGCAGTTTTTGTTTGGCCCGTGGTGAATGAGGCAGCCAGTGCAGCGTAGTGGTACAAATACAGTAAACACATTTCCAGCCGGGAAGGGAAGTTGTTTTGAGTCGGAGCGGGCTGTCCCCAGCTGAGCCGGCTGACTGAGAGTTTTGGGCCACGGTTCTGACAGGAACAGACCCTGAGAGAGGAAAACACGGCGGAGATGTGCATTTTAAGGAGGATGTTGCAGTATTTATTTGTATCTGTGTACGGGGGGGATAACGAAATGTGAGAGGAAATGACATTTTATTGTCTTTGTGTGTTTGCATTTTTGTTATTGGTACATTGTATGCAAGGCATGGAGTTGCATGCATAAAACGTATAGCCCCCTCTTCCTCAGCGGTGTGTAATGGTGTGCGTTCATTAGTGTCTGTCTGCGAGCAGAATGTATAATACACAGTAATGGTACGTCTTGAGCAAGTGCTTTAACTCTCCTTGGCGCCATTTAATGGGTTGCTTAAAAAGAGAGAATTGATTTCCTGGTTTCTGCCTCAGAGATGCTTCCACGCAGCACCAAGGGCTACTCTAGCATGGCTCTCCTGTGTGTGTGTGTGTGGGGGGGGGGGGGGGGGGGGTGTGTGGGGGGGGGGAGTGCGGAGGGAGACAGGAGTCAGGAGAGAATAAGAGCGTGAGAGAGTAAGAAGACCTTGCAGAAAAGGGAGAGTTTACTTCCTCCCCAGCTCTTTAGAGTTTCCCTGGTGAGTTGGCTGGCAGCTTGTTTGCTGGCGAGGCGGCGGCGGCGGCGGCAGCAGGAGGAGCAGGAGCAGGCGGAGGTAGAGAGATTGCGATAAGCCCCTTCAGAGACAGACAATAGAGGCTATAATGCTGTTGGAATTAACGACTGGCATTCCATCATTTCTCATCTGATTAAGACCCAGTGACAATCTTCCGGCTACAGTCTCTAGTTGTCACCAGCTATTACTAATGAACTGTGATATGCTGCTCCTCTGCCTCTCTCTCTCCTTCCCTCCCTCCATGTCTCACTCTCTCGTCACTTCACGCTCTATCGATTATTGAAATGCTCTCCGATCCCTCCCCTTCTTAACACACCCTCGCCTCGTCTCCCCTCTGCCTCCCTGCTCCCTTTCATGCGCCTGCCTCCCCACCCGTGCCGTCTTTTATCTTGTACCATTCATTTGGATAATTTGATATTTGGAGTTGATAGGCCTCTGAATGGAGGCCCCGTGTATTTTTCTTTTTCTTTTTTTTTTTTTTTTTTTTACACCCATT
Organism: Pseudorhombus dupliciocellatus; assembly: GCA_016785235.1. NCBI lineage: Eukaryota > Metazoa > Chordata > Actinopteri > Pleuronectiformes > Paralichthyidae > Pseudorhombus > Pseudorhombus dupliciocellatus. The sequence goes on along the minus strand of JAFBJW010000604.1, from coordinate 130,999 downwards.
TGTCTCCATCTCCCGATCTCTCATTTCTCTTTCTGTTCCCCCCTTCCTCCCTTTTTCAGAGCAAGCGATAATGAAATCAGACTCCAGCCCTTCATCTGTATTAGCGGCATTTGCGGGTCTAAGAGAGACTAACAGCCTGCTAATTTTCTGCCTCTGATTCGTTAAACTGACAGACATTTGCATAATTTAGCCGGCCGCTTTCTGCTCCTCAAAGGTTGCCTGCAGACGCTTCTGTCGTCGCGTGGAATTTGAAAGCTGTCAGCACAATGGCTTGTTTGATCAGATTTGATGATTTGTTTCGAGATGTGGCGCGGGAATCACAGAAATACGTCTCAAAATGCTATTGATTTTCAAAGACGCCAAATTGATCCGGCTCTACGAAAGTCAAATGTTGGGTGTATTTTCTTCTGACAAGTTAACCTGATTCTTTTCAGGTTTTTGTACCTCGCTGCGACGCCTCACCTTCAAGGTCTCGCTACAGTATTCGCACACCCCCCCCACCCTAGAAAGGCACTCCTGTGTTAGTGGGAGCCGAGTTTCTTCTTCCCTTCCCTGTGATGCTGACAGATATGAGCGGTGGCGGCGCTCGGTGGCATCTCTTTCACCACTTCCTTTTGAGTTCCAGACTCGCAGCGCTTCCAGTGAATAATGTACACATGCACAGTCACGTGCACAAGCCACACGAGTCTGTGAAAACACACACGTGCACACGCACACGCGCATGTATCTCGCTGTCTTATTTCTTACACATTGTGCATACAGGTGTTCCATTAACCTTGTAGGTTGACTGTGTCTCTAGGTAGCTTCATTACCTTCAGCATGATTAGCTCTAAACTAGACTGTTGCTTTGAGGTCTCTCTCTCTCTCTCACACACACACACCGAAATTCACAGAAGTGCACACACAAACACCCACACCTCCTTCCTGCTCTCCGTGGCCCTAATTGTCAGAGGGCACTGGGAATTTAGTCATGCTTTTCACCATGGATAAGTGGCTGTGTGAGGGAAATGAGAAGGTGTGTGTGTGTGTGTGTGTGTGTGTGTGTGTATGTATGTGTGTGTGTGTGTGTGTGAGAACCCCTCTCCCTGTCTCCATGCATTAATGAAGAGATGCCGTACCAGGTGCCCTCTGTGAGAAATAAAGACAGTGAGAGAACTCAGTAGAAGAGGAGGAGGAGGAGGGGTCCGTAATGTGGTTTGGCATTTTCACGGCCTCCTTTTCCTAATGGTGCTCCCGTCTCATTGGGATTATTCAGCTGGCGCGGTGTGTCACGGTCCGTAAACCGCACTGTGCCGGAGGGAAAGGCCGTGCTGAGAGGGGACAGGGGTAGCAAGGTGGAGGTGTCAGGAGAAAGCAGCAAAATGTTCTCAAAAATGCCCGCAGGTATGCAACCTTTATCAAAGTGAAGGGGCCCGAGGGAGGGCATGAAATAGCAACCCCCCTCCCCCCCCAACCCTATCACTTTGTACTCGGGGTTTGGAAGGTGTGTGTGTGTGTGTGTGTGTGTGTGTGTATGTATGTGTGTGTGTGTGTGTGTGAGAACCCCTCTCCCTGTCTCCATGCATTAATGAAGAGATGCCGTACCAGGTGCCCTCTGTGAGAAATAAAGACAGTGAGAGAACTCAGTAGAGGAGGAGGAGGAGGAGGGGTCCGTAATGTGGTTTGGCATTTTCACGGCCTCCTTTTCCTAATGGTGCTCCCGTCTCATTGGGATTATTCAGCTGGCGCGGTGTGTCACGGTCCGTAAACCGCACTGTGCCGGAGGGAAAGGCCGTGCTGAGAGGGGACAGGGGTAGCAAGGTGGAGGTGTCAGGAGAAAGCGGCAAAATGTTCTCAAAAATGCCCGCAGGTATGCAACCTTTATCAAAGTGAAGGGGCCCGAGGGAGGGCATGAAATAGCAACCCCCCTCCCCCCCCAACCCTATCACTTTGTACTCGGGGTTTGGAAGGCAACAAGGTGAAGAGGGGTGGAAAGCGTAAATCAAAGTCGGCTGCTTCAAGGGAAAGATGCAAAATGCTAACAGTTAAGAAACAATCAACAAATGTTGAAATGTCCCCAATAAAACATTCATAATTTATTATTTAGTCCACAAACATCCACCTGTCTGTATGTGGGAGACATATATCACCCAGCAACCATTAATCCCTAGAGGGAGTGCAGCGTCTGTGGATCACGTGTCTTCTTCTATGTTGCATAAAGAACGTCAGTGTTCAACTGGGTTAAACCACAGGTTTCCCACTGCATGGTTTATTAATTTCACCATATCTCACTAATGAGTGTTGCAGGTGCAGATCCTCCGTATAGAATCACTGCCTCTTTAGCAATTCCTCTCCTATATAAAGGCGCATTGCTGCTGTAACGTTTCATTTTCATTTGCAGGGCTTTTATTTTGGAAAGCTTTGAGCTTGTGCCTGAAGATTTTGCTTAACCAACCCGTGAAGTAGTCGACATACTATACCAAAGAAATACCTCCAGTTTGGTAAATCACTCAAACTTCTACAAACCACACATTTAGGAACAGTCATAAAGGACTTTCCATTTCATTCATAAATCTTCACCGCAGATGAACCAGGCATGATGAATGTTTTCTTACTTTGCTCTCCTCTCCAGATGGTTCATAAGCTATGGTTCAAGCTCTGTACACTATGTCCAGCACACAGACAATAAAGGGGTGACAGGATATTGTAGAACTCTTTGAGGAGGACTCACCTCTGACAGAGCAGAACTCTGTGTATAAACGCAAGCGAACATTGTTAACAACAGGCACTGCTCTAGTTAACAATAATTATTAGACATTTGAAAATCACTTGTTTTTACAATCCAGATGTTTCCCTCACAGCTCCTTCTCGCCCCATGAATTCAGCTTCACGGGGCAATTAAAAAGTGACTCAGGAAGAAGCACTTTGCCCTACTTGAATGTTCTGGGGGGACGACTTGAGAAAGTGTTCCACAGTCCTCTGATGAAAAATGTCTGCAGAAATGGATAAAAGTGCACTCTCTCCAGAGAGCGGTTTGGCATTTTTGTTTTACTGATGTCCCCGCCGGCCCTGCTTTTACAGTACCTGTAACTTATCGCTGCTCTGGAGCCCCCACCCTCAACCGCTCCTTTCCTCCTTTTGTCTCATCCCTCTTTGTTCCCTTTACTTTCTTCCTGTAGTCCTCCCACAAACAAATCACATACGTCTTCTCGGCGCTTTAGCATTTAGTCCCACAACATACAACCGCACGAGCAGCGGGGGGGGGGGGGGGGGGGGGGGGGGGGGGGGGGGGGGGGGGGGGGAGGTTTATGCCTTAAAACCTCTCTTCATGCAGCTGCTGTCATAGCTCACATCTCAGTCCATCCATACATAGTGTATGAATTTATAGTAGGTATTTTTTCTCCACCTGCTGTACACAAACATGCCTCATCCCTTTCCATCCATCTCTGGCTGATCTGCTTTACCACCGCTCCCACAGAACCGGGGGCTGACCCGGGCGGCATATCATATTCTACATTTCACGGCTTTCTTTTTTAAAGCATTTTTTTCTTCACTCACACTGCTGAGTGCTGGGAATATTATCCGCACATTTATTCCTCTCTGGATGCAGGTTTCTCTCTCGACATCCACGGCTGTGTCTGTCGCCACCAGAGGTCAGGAGGCCGAGGCACTGTCCCTATTTGCTTTGCATGTGTTCCATTAGCATCGATTCCTCTTTCCATGTGAAAAACGCAGTTAATACTAGGCGAGCAGCGAGGCTTGTTTTATTTATGAACATGTGCCTGTAGAGACATTCATTATCCTCAGTGGTTACAAAGCCCCAGTGTAGGAGCTGGTGGAGGAGTGTTACCCAGAATCCCAAACTGTTTCCACCGTGAGCCCATAAGATTTAATCAAATTTCTAAATACAGGACCCAGGGGCAAGGTGGATTACACCGGAACTATAGCATGACTCATTATTTTTAACCGTGGAGTATTAAAAAAAAACCTTGTTCCGTTTCAGATCTCGCATTGGAAATGAGAAGCAGCTGCTTTTAAAAGGCGGCTCATAAGGGGAGCGCTGACACTTCCAGTGCCGTCCACGGCGACTCCCTTTGATGCCAATCACAAGATAAGCCACTGCTCATTTGATGCCGATGAAACGGCGGCAAGTGGTTCGTCGTGGCTGTGTGTCATGGGTTTGTCACAGGCAAAGGACTTAACACAAGTCATTACACCCACATGTCATTAACAGCGCGTGGTGTGAAATTCGAGCAACATGAAAAAGTTTTTGAAAGAAGACAGAGATGAAGAGCAGCCGACACGCCTCATCTGCATCAGAGTTAATGTGCAGCTCTTTGTGGTCAGCTAATTAAGATTAAATTGAGTGGATTGATTGCAGCGTGTGGTTCGGCGTGTCAACGCTGCTGTCAGGGAAGTCAGACTGAGGCAGCGAAGGAGAGAGGGGAGCGGCCTCTGTCTTGTCAGCATGAGGAAAACTCACCAGCCTCTTTCCACAGCGTAGGCGTCACAAACCTGACGAATGTTTGAGACACATGCAGCATTGTGCTGCTGGACCGTGCGTTTATTTCGATTAGGGTTTCGTGATGTTGCGTGTCTAAGACTCCAGATTAGAGTAGATTAGCTGACACCTGTTGCAGCACATCTTTGAGTCATGCTTACTTTTCCCATGAAATCAGAAAAATACAAAACATGTTCGTAATAATTGATGAATCTATAATTTCACCCTGTTTATTGGTGATACGTTTCCCCACAGTGTTCTCAATATTAATTTCCAGATGGTGAGGATGATAAAGAGCGTTAATCCAAAGAGGCTGATGTTTGTGTTGCATCCTGCATGTTGGTGACACATTCTGATCCCAGCCTTACTCATTAGCTTCCATCAACGGTGAAACTGAACTCGGTCACGTCCCGGGTTTTGCATTTCAGACCCTGTGCGGTTTAGTTTACGACACAAACTCAGCGTTCCCTCCAGACGGTCATCACTCATTCCATTGTCACTACACCAAATTGTATTTCGGTAAAAATTGCGGGAGACGCTGCGAGATCTGTCAAATGTTAAAAAGAGTCCGTGACGATTAGTAGAAGGATGCTTCATCTGTCTGTGTCGCGCAGCCTTCCTTGAATCGACGCACAGTTTGACAGTTGTCCATTTATGTATTGACGCTATATGTCACCTTGTCTCCTCGCAGGCTCGGGCCCCTTCCATTAAGCTCATACATTTATCTCCATTTGCTCATCTATCAGTCTTGCTTTACTGTAACCCATCCAGCTGCACTGGCTGTCCAAAGCAGATGAGACGCCCCATTACTTATTTAGCACCACTTTAAAGGGGGACCCGAGTCAATTGAGAAGCCGCTCTCATCGGCGGTTACAACATTTGCCGATCGGGCCTCAAACACGGCCGGGGCGAGGATGAGATTGAGCGCGCGGGGATCAAGTCAATAAAGGACATGGTGGATGATGTGCCCTGTGGTCAGATAGTTAAGTGAAGGTCAACCTGCCGGGGCGCCGTGTAATCTGGTGGCTTTGCGGAGCGATGACAGGTGAGACGGGTTTGTGGGGCCAAGGTGGAAAAGTTGCGCTGCCTTCAATATCCCCTTAATCGATGTGACCAGAAGAGAAGAGAAGAGTGATAGTTTTTACTCCTGTAATGGAATATTTTTTTTTTTTTTGCCCTCTGTTATGATAGTGGATCTTTGTTTGGGGGGGGGGGCAGAATTTGATGCATTGAGAACTCATGAGAAAGGACACATGATAAGGGCCCGGGAGGACGCGCTCTTCAGCAGCTATGGCTTTTCTCCAGCGTAGACACTTTACCCAACCTCATCATGATTCCCCTTCTTTATCTGAGTGCAGACCAACTGTCCAGGACTATACATCACGGTCCCTCTGCATACACACACACACACACACACACACAAAGGCTCCACCTCTCTCTGTCCTCGCTCTCCCTTCTTCCTTGCTATATATTGCCGTGTATCACTCTCCGACACCCTGGCAACATATTAAAAAGAGAGATAGTGGCTGCTCTCTGTTATTGCCAGGAAAGTGATTTACAGTGGGGCCACATTCCCACCGTATTGATTAAAGAACACGTGTGCGCGTGCGTGTTTCACCTTGCATCTCACTGGGCTTTCTCATTTTCCGTCATTGCCTCTCCTCCTCCAACTCCTCCTCTTCTTCTCCTCGCTTCTCCCTCTCCCCTTTCTGCCCGACTTTCATCTTTCACTTCCACTATCTCTGATGTTGCCAAACTCCTCCGTCCCTCTCTCTCACTCTCTCGCTCTGTCTCTCGTACTTTGGTTCCAGATTCATGCGGCTGATTGTGTGTGAGTGAGTGTACAGCTGAGGCATGGGGGAGGGAGGGAGGGAAGAATGGAGGGGGCCGGGAAGAGGAGTGGGAAAAAAACAAAAACAAAAAAACATTCCCATTCTAGCTTCTGTAGCCGCAGCACAATTCATTCATCCAAATGGTCAGGAGCCAAAAAAAAATCAGCAGAATCCAGGTGCTACAGGTCTGAGGCATGTTTGAAATTGGTGCACTGCACTTGTCTTTTCAAGATGTTCGAGGTGAATTTAAACACAAGTCTCCGTTGCATCCCTCGAAGCTTTGAGGAATAAATGACACATTGAAGAGGTGACTGAAAAGAAGGGAAGCAAATCCATTCTGAAGGTGAAGGTTTCAGTCAAACGACCTGGTTTACCTGATTCATTTAGTTCCACCCATTGATCAGCCAGATGTGCCCACCAGGCTCACCTTTATTTCAAGTGAAGTGTCTGAGTCCATAAAACAAGATTATTGTTGGAGTTTCAACAAGTGCTTCTGAGAACTTGTTGAGGGAGAGCGTCTCTCGCCCGCTCACTCTCTTGTGTATATTCAAGCCATCCCCTTGAGCGAGAGCTTGTTTGCTGTGTGTGCGCCACAGGACTACGAGCATGGCAGGGGATATTCAGGCTAAAAACATGGAGCAAAATAACACCATTTGGAGTCCAATTTAAAGGTTGAGGCTTATGGACACTTAGATGACACCACAGGAGCAGTATTAGCCTTGAAATGAAGTGTTTCACGGACTAAAACACCCCACCCCTTCATCCGCATAGTGGTGAGTGAGGGAATTTATATTTTTGGGTGAACTATCCCTTTAATATGGATGTTGAATTATCATATGCTTGTGCAAAATAAAGGTAGTGAACCTGTTAAATGTGCAGGCTCTGGTTAAATCTTGTTCCCGCCGGAGACAGTAAAGCTGGAACAAAATTATTTCACAATAAAATGTGCTTGCTGCAAACATATTTTTTCAGACTTCTCCCCCAAAGAGCTAAAATATGAACATATCATTTTACCCGTTATATACAATTTGAACAGCATGTTAGCACGGCTGGACACACACAGTCGTGTTACTTGATAAACAACTTTAAGAATGTGGTGCTCAGCAAAATCATTTTCTGTTTTCTTTTCAGTGAACTGAAGACATTTGACTCCATTTATATAACAGCCAAACCTGCCACAGTTGCTGTAGCTCCTTACTCACAAATGCTAATCCACTGAATTACTTTCAGATATAATTACACATAATTGCGCAACATTGACTAAGTACCTTTCGGCCAACTTTTGACTTTCATCTCTTGTCTTTTCTTCTGTCCTCACATTTTTTTTGGACTAATTAAGTAGAAGGTGCATCTTGACTAATGTCACCCGAGTCACAGCAACTATTATATAAACTTTCCTTCGCTAACAGAATTGGCTTCTCGCTAAGTCTGAGCAGCGTACGACCTTCAGCCACAGGAGGGAGGAGGGTCGCAAATCCCTGCTGGATGACGCACATCGACCCATTCAGATTTAATGCACTTTGTCATTGTGACAGGGGTATAAAACTATACTGTGGCAGAACACGTCCCCTCAGCACCGGTGCCTCTCCTACAATCCAATGCACACCTCATTCTCGTTATCATTACCCCCCCTGCTTTCTGCTCTTTTTGGTCATTCCACTCGCCTCTCGATTTGTTCATTCCACTTGCCTCAGCCATCTCCCGGGCCATTAATCTATACCACTCCAACAGCTCCTGTGGGCCCGGCTGGGCTGCGGCGCCATTCGCCGTGCGCTCTGAAAGGCCACTGTGTTCATACAGATATGAAACGACAGAGAGAGACAGAGACAGAGACAGAGAATGGCTTTTAGAGAGAGAGAGAGAGAGAGAGAGAGAGAGCACCCAGAGTCATGAGATGGGGGAAAACACACTCGCCGCCACCCCCACTCACTTTTCATGTCGTCCGAGGTAGAAGCGATAGACTCGTGTACTTTGGAGAGAAGATGATGGTGCCCGGGCCTGCACCTGAGGACAGAGGTTACTGTGGCATCTGCCCTTTTTTTGGAAAATGTTGAGATTTGAGGAGATTAATATGCTGTTGGATCACGCCGGGGGTGGGGTGGGGGGGTTTCTGGCTCGCCTGTCGCTGGCCTGGACATGCAGCAGCCGTCAGCGGTGACGGGGAACTCCAGCAGATGGCCCGGCTTAATCAGGGAGACGGCACTGTTCTGGCTGGGTGTTTGCGTGGGGGCACATGTGAGGAGGGCCAGTGATTGTGTGACTTGGAGAGTTGGAGTGTTGTGATGTATACTCCATTAATGCATGTGATGCTCCGTTATTAACCACAACAGGAGGAACTGACAGATGATTTTTACAGATATTGCCATGCACTTGTCATTTTGACCTAAATCTATAAAAGGTCCCGTTCATGTTTTTTTTTTTTTTTTTTTTTTTTTTAAAAGCAAAAGTGATTATATCCATTTTAGACCCCATCAGTCGGGGGGGGCATAAGAACTCATCAACACTCAGTAACTTTGACAAACAAATGAATTTGTGTGTAATTACATGCATGACAAATCAGCGTTATTGTGTTTCCGAAATTGTGGTTCTACAAGTGTCTGCTCATCCGTTATAAGCATATTGCTTCACTGTGCATTTTCCGATGGAGGGCTGGAGAGATGTTTGCTTTTCTTTCCCCCCGTCTTGCAGTTCAACATGTTCTCATTAGGGAGCCGAGCAGCACAGCCGGGCTGTTACTGTTGTCTAGGGTTTCACTCGGGAGGTGGGAGGGGGGCAAAGGAGTGCTTGGGAGCAGATCGTCCCTCACCCAGAGGACCTGGGATCTATTTCCCAACGCTGGCGCAGATTCAGGGCTGCTGCTTAGGTGTTCCAGAGCGAGGCGTTAAATCACCTGCTGGCCTCCAACTCCTCGGATGGGGCAGAGCAACGAGCGAAATTTGCGGCAGAGAGAATTCCCTGCGACTTAGGTAGGCTGTAGTTCAGTAAATCTCGTTCAGTGGCTCAGTGACAGTAGCTGTTGAAGGCAGAAAGTGTTATTTGTTCACTGTGCTGTGCCCCTGTTTCCCCCCCCCCACCGTCTGGGGATCTGAACCAGTGAGCTTTCCAGTCATGAGCGTGCTTTCTTTACCGCTGTCCCCTTTGTCAGGAACTAAAGCTTAAACTTCTAACAAGGGAAATGCTGGCTGTATTTCCTCTTCATTTCCTCTGAAATGCCAACTTTACTGGAACATTTAATAGAGCCATTTAATAGTTTCTGCTGAGGAATGTGGGGTCTCGGGTGGCAGTGGGATTTCAGTCTTCGTTAAATCGCCTTATACTGTTATGTTCTTGAATGTGAGCGCTTCACATGAATGCTCGCTGCAGAAATATATATTTTTCTTATTATATGCTTTATTCAGTCTGTGGATGGAGAATTCTCTTCGAGCCCTCTGGTTGTGGTGCAAGGGTCTCTTAAGTAGGGAGGGGTTAAACATCTTGCTCAAGGAGTCTTCGTTCGCCACGGGATCAAACCTGAAGCCCTCTGGTTGGAGAGTGACCTCTGTTACCTCTTGGTCAAAGCGGTAGTCAACACTGTGCACGGATGTAAGGGAGGTAGCACCTAAACATCAGGCCTTTGTTGCTTTGTGGGGGGTCAAGATACAATCCAGCCCCGGAGCATCTCTATGGAAATGATTGTGGGAGAAAAATCGAAGCAGTGCACGGTATCTCCATGGCGATGGAGGTGATGTCATGATCCCTGCTGCCGGCAAACTCTCTGTAGCTCAGGATGCAGCCTCAGACAGGAACACATGCCCTGCCAGCGTTTTACGGGCCGGTCAGCTCCGGTCTCCGCTGTAAATCACTGTCGCTACATCCCGTCCTCTTCCTCTCCTCCACATTGTCTCCTGTCTCTCGCTCGTCTCTTTTTTCACTCGCTCATCGCCGCTCTGTCTCTCTCATCGACGTCTCCATCTCCTGATCTCTCCTCCAGCTCGGTCATGCACTCAGAAGCCGGTGGCGTTGAAAAAGACGGATGCTCGCTGCCCTCTGTAATCTCCGCAGAAGCCATTTAGATAATTAAGTCACTATTCTTGCACTTGCCTAGTGTCCCGTTAGCAAAGCTGAGCTGCACGCGCTGCAGTAATGTAGGAGCCCGTATATGTTGTGTCAGTGTGTGTGTGTGTGTGTGTGTGTGTGTGTGTGTGCAGCATCAGCAGCAGCAGCAGCAGCAGCAAGGAGAGCTGTTTGTATTTGATGCTGTTGTTGGTTTATGTTTAGAGAACAGAGAAATTTGCAGAAGGATGTAACGGAGAGAAGGCGACAGCTGGCGTGGGCCTCAGAGAATACACAAACACACACAGACACAAACACACACACACAGGCAGGAACACACAGCGAGATTGGTGTCTGGAAATGTGACGCTGCTATACCCAGTAGAGAGAGCACGTGGCAAGGCTGGATGGGGAAAGCGTGTACACTAGCCCCGGGGTTTTTTTTTTTTTTTTCCACCAGCTTCATGTCTTGCCGTTGTGATAATGTGGCGTTTTGTTGAAAGTCAGTGTTTTAATTAACTCAGCAGCGGCGTGCGGTGTGCAGCGGCGAAGTTAGCGGTGCCACTGCTCCTCGGGCTAATCGCTTGCCCGGGATGCTGACAACCAAACACTGGCGGGGTGTTGCTAACTCGGTCACTGCAATAATTCATGCCGTGGTCATTTCTGTCTGCGTGGATTCCCAGCACGAGACCTGACATATTTTCTACAGAAGAAGGACTGTGGGCGCATGCTGTTTTCATCACGCAAACGGAGAATCACAGCCTGTGTGTTTAAACCACAGTCAACAAGCGTCTTGGAAGCCCTTGCATCATGCATTACACACATATACACACACACACACACACACACACCCTGTCTGTTACTACAGATTGGAAAAATGTTTTTCTTATTATTGCTTTGCTAAAAGAATTGTGCTGATGCACACTGAGAAGAAGTTTGCCGTCACTGCTGCAGGTATATGCGATATTTCTTAATCCTGCGAAAAAATAACCCCCGGCCTCCTGTTTCTTTTTTATTCCTCCACCCTCTGTTACCTGTTTTACCTCATCCCTTCTTTATCTGCTCTGAATGATTCGACCTTTACTTGCTTGCTTTATCAGGGAGGAGATGATCAGGAAGTGTGCGTCTGTGGCAGAATGTGTGCATGTCACCCACCAGTGTTTCATCCATCAAGGTGTCAGATTAATGTACAAAGTGTCATCTCTCACTATCATCACCCCTGAAACCTGGATGGAAATCCTAATGGGCACATGAGATAAGGGGCTGGATTCAGATAAGTCGTAGATCTGCTCGGAGTGACTGGTGATTACCCCGCGGTTCAGGTATATTTGCAAGTCGAATGCCTCCCAGCTGTCCTGTAAAAGTAGCTGTTTAATTAAAACCTGCCTATATGCCAGAACAGAAGCTATTTCTGGTGCCTGAGCTGCAGTGTTGAGTTATTTTCACGTGCTATGATGCGCTGCCGTTGACGCTGTGTCCTCAGATTCTACTCAGGCCGATAATGAGACATACGAATTGTAGCTAAGTGCTGATTCCCTTCAAACCGTGGGGATTAATTGGTCCCATTAATGCTCAGAAAATTAGCCCCAACAATGGGTTTGTTGGTTTCCATGCAACCATGCTGCATCCATCTGAGCCTCGCACACACACACTTCAACCAGTGTGTGTGTGAGTGTTTTCCTTATCAACTCAGAACTCCCCTCATAATGCCTTAAAGAGAGAGAGAGCTAAAAATACCCCAGTTTGTTCCTGGCAGATCGGCTTTGCTTAATCAATCAATACTTCGCTGCGCTGCTGTGTTGTTGGGGAGGAAAATCTCAAACGCCAGGGCCACACTGGGTGAGCGTGATGTGCGTTTGCAGGGTGCGATGATCTGCTGTGTCTGTTGTTCACACAGGGAGCGTGTCTCCTGCGTTTCCTCGAATAAAAGTCGTCCACGTACTCCACTAAAATGCCAAGAATGTCATGTATGAGGCCCTGCATCTTCTGGTCCTGCAATAATCACATTACTAACTCCCTCAATCCAGTGGAAAGACTGGACTGGCTCAAACCTGATACCACCTGAATATTCTAGTGTGGCCCAAAAGTTTAAAATTCTTTTATAGTTCAGTAAAGTTTGGAAAGTTTTTACCGTGCTTGCACATGGCTTAATTGCTGACATCTCACTCGCTCCTGCAGATGCACATATGAATGTTCACCTGTATGTGTGGACGCACCATCCAGACTGAGACGCCGTGTGTGTGGAGCTGAAGGGGAGAATTTAAAAAAGCCAGAGTGTCGGGCTCTCGTTGCTCCGGGCTATCCCTGTACCAACAGTCTCTCCCATTATTTAAATATCTGGATGAATACCTCTGTTGTCCTGGAGGAACTGTCAGCACATTTACTGGAGTGCAATTGTATTGCTGCTGAGGCGCCGTGCGTGTGTGAGCAGGCGTGTGCACCTGTGACTGTGACAGTGTGTGTGTGTGTGTGTGTGTGTATTAGAGGTTATCTCTGTGCACGTCCCACAGGGGGCCTCTCATTTACAGCAACATCTTGTCCCGCTAAAGTTACAGCATACCTCTTGTCCCCGGCACTCATTTGTCCAATGCAACTTGATGATGGACGAATTGATCATTAGCACAGACCCATGAGTATAGGAGGTGATTGCATGTGTGTGTGTGTGTGTCAGAGAGGTGAATGCAGGGCTGTCACTGGGTCAATATAAGTAAAGTCTACGACAAATTGGAAATGGAGCCCTCTCTCTCGGGGAGTATCTGTCACGGGTGGAATAGCAGGAGCGTTCAAACGCGAGGCAGAATGTGCCAGCAGAGCAAACATCACACCCCTGACACACAACTCCTGGTCCGACCCCAGCCCTGAGCCCATCCTTTAACACCCCTCTCTCTATTTCAGGCTACGTGGCTGACGCACACGCCCGTTACCGCTGCTGTGTCTCGTTCGCTCACACTCTCTCCATCGCTGCCACGTCCTGTCCATCTGTTCCGCTCCCTCTTTCCTCACGTCTATCTGCAGCTCCCTGCGTATTCCCACATGGCTTTGTTAACACTGCTCTGTCACACGCGCCCGACATGCTGCGCGCCGCCTCTGACTGACAGATGCTGTTCTTTACAGTGCGCGTCTGAAATTCCCACCTGCTGCAGAACTTTTTTTTTAAATATTTTGGCTAATGACTCCTAAGCGCGGTGTCAGATGGGAAGTTAAGTTATCAGAGACTCCGGACTCGCGCCCCGTACGGGAACGCGCGGAAGCTCGCGTGGCATCTCCATGGTGATAGTCACGCCGTCATTAGTGTTTCAGCTGCAATTGACCTTGTACACATGCAGACTCTGGCGCACACCCACGCACATAAACACACACTTACTCCTCTTCTCCTGCTTCTTGACAGAACCTCTGTCTCTGCACACCCACAACCTCTCACTTTTGGGAAACATTTGGAGCATCCTTGCACCAGAACAGCCGTTTTTTGTTTTTGGGAGTTAAAAAAAAAAAAAAAAAAGCCCGCCCTTCCCTCCTCCTTGCCTGACTGCATTTAGACTCATGACGTGACTGACAGCACAATGGAGATGCCAGTCAGCCCATCACTCAGCTCATTAGGTTTGAGTGCTGACATCGTATTTCTCGCTCTCACGTTCATGCCGCAGCCTCTTTGTTAGCATCGGGGCTTCCAGAGGATTAGCGATATTAATCATTTGTTTAGATTCTCATCTCTCCCTGGGAAAGATTCTCCGTAATCAGCTGTTATTTAAAGTAGCAGTCAAAAAATAGCATTTGGTGTGGGAAAGTCGTTCCTTCAGGTGGGATTATTAGCATGCTGACAGGATTGCAGGAGCTGAAGAGCCTCATTAATCGCTGTAGGGTATGACTGAAATGCTGTCATTAGTTTCTTATAAAACTGGATAGGCTCTTTTTTTTTTTTTTTATCGGCCGGCTTAATATGCAAGCCTTGCAGCAAAGGTTATCATCTCCCCTCTGAAAGACCATTGTCTTGTCCGCCGCTGACACTGACTTCATTGGATGTGAAAGAAGATGGGCAAATCTTTATTGGCACCCTCTCCCTGGAGCGCAGAGCGGTGCCGAGCAAAGTGTCATTGGAGATGTGATGTATTTAAGTGTTTATCCGGTCTGGCAGAGTCCACAGGTGTCTCTGGTGTTGGTTTCCACGGGCGCCTCGGAGCGAGATTTCTTTTATCACATCCGTGCACTTTCCCCCCAGAAGCACGCACACACACACACACACACACACTCACACACTCTCTGCCTCAAGGTGATCATATGCCAACACGTGTGCAAACACACACACACGGACTCTAAAGAAGTTTCAGAAAGCTCTGTGTTAGTAATTAGTCGCTGCAGCCCTCCCCTGTTGACGGAGGACCATAAATGTAGAGGGATTTGAGTCGATGACACCCGCTCTGCGGGGATCTCTTGCTCGCCTCAGGTTACGCGGCACACGCTGACGTGCACATTGGAGAAGAATGACAGGAATTCACTGTGAGGATTGCGCGCATATTGAAACGTAGTGTCAAGACTGTAAAAACGCCAGTCGGGTAAGCAAGTGATAGAATTTAAAGCATGGTAATTCCAGACACTCCTCTGCGGAACCACAACATTAGTCATATGCATGCACTTATAACAACCCACATTTGTGTTTAGCCTGAAATGAAGGGAGATGAACCATGACGTTTGGTTTGGAGATGTAAGATTTTGCTGTCTTTTTAAATATCTTGGTGGGTTTGAGGCCCTTGTGGGCAGTGCTGGAAATCAAAGAGCTGAACTGCATTCATTAAATATTTTATATAGGGGGAGTATCCGAAGTTCAAAGGCCACTTAGTCTGTGAAGCATCTTAGTTCGGACTTGTTTCATTTAATTAAACACAATTTTTCTTGTAAAGAAACCAAAAGCATTCAGCAGGAAGGTTTATTTCTTTTAAGTGTTTATTTCAAGAGCTGGATAGACGCAGTGTAGCACGGTCAACAGCTTGCTTCCATCCAGAAAGAGCAGATTTCTCCACATGGTACTTGTTGCAAGGTGAACCTAAAGCTATTCACACATATTACCAGGCAGCCCTTCGTAGTAATAAAACGATGCTTTTATTCTAGTCGTCAAATAAGAGGAACTGTAAGTAGTACTCCAAGAGCCAGTCTACACAGATACATAAACATACACAATATGTCCACAAAAGCAATGAGCAGCTACAATGTTTGGTCCTTAAATCTATTCAACCTGCACCACGTTGCTAAAACTCATATAGTGTTGTGCCTGGTTTTAAAAATACACTACTGATACCACCATCTTCTGTGGAAATCTACCTTTTTCTCATCTTTGGAGGTACTGTACTCAGAATCCACTCAGAGAATAATGAGAATACTAATACAAAAGAAACCTTTCCCAAGGTATTTGTATAACCTTTCTAGGTGAATTAATTAACGACTTTATCCACCGCTTCTTTTATTAGAAATAAAAAAGAGTATTCAAAAAAAAAAGGGTAAAGATTATTTAAAACATGTTACATTTTTATGCTGACACATGCCCGAGACCTCTACCTGTGATACAAAACGTATCAGGTGGAACATTCACATGCTAAAGTGTGTGTTGCTCCACACTGCTGTCTTGTGTGGCCGCTCGTAAATATTTTTCTGCATGATCTAATGGATTTGTTTCCCGGCGTGTTCCTGAGGGTTTACCAGGAAGGCAAAAACTGTCTTTGCAGTAAATCACAAAACCGTCTCAACTTGGAAGTGCGGCGGCGGAGACAGCTACTTGCCTGACATCTGAAGAGGATTGATAAAAATAAATTGTCGAGAACTGCGAATCCAAATATTCTCTGCCTCCAATTCTGACATTACTGAAAATGTCCCTTTGTTTATTCGCCTCCTGTTTTTTTTTTTTTTTTTTTTTTTTTTTTTCTCTTATTTCTCAGCTGAGTCGTGTGGGGCACAGGAGATAAAAAAAAAAAAAAATATATATATATATATATTACCTGTCACTAACTCTGCCATTGTTCCAATGAACTAGCACCTTGTTTCTCCTCGTTTTGAATACATTTAGAGATCATTTTGCCTTATTCTGTTGGAAAGTGTGAGGTTATTAAAAGAGAGATCATTTTGGCTTATTCTGTTTGAAAGTGTGAGGTTATTAAAAGGGGGGGTCACCGTGGAGGGGGGGGGGAAGGTTAGTGCTAAAATGCATGAAGGAGCAGAAGAGAAGACCTCCATGATGAAAAAAAGAGAACAATGGGATGGTCACAGCAGAGATACAGTGGGACCAGTGCTCCCAGCATAGACGGCTGGGCGCATCGCTGCCATCAAAGCTTCCCGGCGACTCTTTCAACTCTCACGCGCCACGCCCGAGTTACGAGCACGTTCTCGCACGCTCTCATCGCATCCCGCCACCTGCACACCCAGCCATTCAGTAGTACTACGAGCTTTGAACGCTCACGCACGCAGAGAAGCGCGGCATTTCAAGGCCATCGCTCCACTCGGAGTCAAAAGAAGCAGCGTGACAGACCCCAGCGTGCAGAATAAAGACTTATCATCCGCTGTCATTCTCTTCCTCACAGACCAGGGGATTTTGCATGGGGCTTGCTGAACCTGGGTTTGAGGTTGTTATTTATTTATTTCGTCTGCTATCAAGGGCTCGGGAAGCGTAACATGCCTTTGGTGAGGAGGAGTACAATGCACTACAAACCCCCTCAGTGATGGATTTCACTACTCAGATCCTGCGCTGCTTTGATTTATGATATAATATGGAGTGATACGCGGCTCATGCTACACAAAAGTACCATACCCCATACTGATGTAATTCCAGCTGCACTGTTGCCTCTATCACAGCCTGCCGGAGCTCCTCGAGGAAGGGGGGGGGCCTCCAGTGCACTTCAAGGACAGTGTGATTGAATTAAGCAGCCATTAGATGTATGAGATGAGCTGTAATTGCAGGGGGTATTTATCTATTCAGATGAATGGGTTTTGACCACAAGGTCATGATGCTGGTGCGCTGTCCTCAGGACAACTCCACTCGGGCCGCGTTGCTGTTTGCGCGAGGCCCGGCCGTATTGTTGTAACCTTTTGTTGTTGAACCTGGAGGCTTTGTGTAACACATCTCGCTCCTCACGGCGCTGGCACCGACGGTGTTTGTTACAGACCTGCTCAGCGGCGCTCGATTCTCTCCCTCTTGTCGCAGCCCTCGTTAATGACTGAGAATAGGAATTAGAGGCAACAAATGAGCTGCGGTGTGTTCGTGTCAGTCAGGTGCAGCGGGAGCAGATGCTGCAAGCGTTGACACGTCTCGCTCTCTCATTTTCCCTTCTCAGTTTTTAAACCCTGCCACTTCTATTTCCATCGATGTAATGACATTTAAAAAAAAATAAAAAATCTGACCTGTGCTCATTTTCTCTCCCTGTTCTTTCCCGACAGGCCTGCCCCTGTTGTTCCCTCTGAGAGGAAGAGGAAGTGATGTCACGCCACCACCACCGCTTTGAGCGAGACTACCGGGGACCCTGGGAGCGGAGAGACATCCGTCCCACTGGCCTCCACAATGGAGGAGCCAATCATAGCTGTGCCTCCGCCGTCGTCAATGGCAACAACCGTCCGGGACTCCTTCCCCTCCCAGTGATTCCCTCCCTCCTCCCCATCCCGGCTACAGTTGCCGTGACAACATCCAGCAGCGACATAACGGTCAAGCGGGGCATCACGGCAGCAGGCTCGGTGGCTCCGGCGTCGGCCAAGGTAAGAGCCTCGTCCAGATGAATGCCTGGACACCTGCTTCCTCTGACTTGTCTTGGAAACTTCTGAGAGCTTCCTCCTGCTCTGTCAAGTCTCTTTCAAGTCATTGTCTGTCCCTGTGTCAACTTTTTAAATTTGTGAAGACTCCCTGGCCCGGTACACTTTCCAACTTTCTTCATGCCTTTGAAGGCTTCCAGCTTCCTTCTCTCTTGTGTGCTTCCAGTTCTCCAAACGGTTCTGCCCTGTCCAACTCCCTGGTATGTCTGTCTTCATGGTTCAACTGTCTCAGCTCTTCGAGCCCCTTCACTCTCTCTCTCTCTTTCTCTCTTTCTCTCTCTGTGCTGCGTCCTGCACCCTTCACCCTTATCCTGTCTCCAGTTCTGCTGCACTCTCCCCATCCAGTGCCCCATTCCTGGCAAACTCATTTTGCTCCATCTTCATTTTCTCTCTGTGCCAAATGGCAGACTTGTCGAGCCTTCGCCTCCTTGGTAATTTCCTCTTTCATTATGTACATGACCTCTGACAGGGGCTCAGGCGGGGGGCTGCAGTCAGAACTGATGGTTAGAGGTGGTGCTTTTCCAAATAAGCAAACACACAAAGGTCCACAGTCATAGATAAGTCCTGAGTTCATGAGATAGCCTTTTAAAAAACACATTTTTCTCATGAATACGTCAAACCTCTAAATCCTAATGAAGGGGCCGCTCATATTTGAACTGTCAGATGCTCATGAAGTTACAATATCTGATGTTATATACCAAAGTATGTAATGCGCAAACTTTTAATGAGGCCTCAAGTGACATCTTTGAGTGTGGCGTGTATGGCGTGAGTGTATTTGTCCCTAATGTGGCCATTTCTCATTCATGACGAGGCCTTATACATAAAGCTGCAGCTTGGAAATGCCTGAGCGGTGTAGTGGAGAGCTGTACAGTGTGTGCCCATGTCTACCCACTCGTCCAGGGCTTTGCTTGCTATCTGGCTGTCAGCAGCGTGTGAAGAGAGGGGGCCTTTTTCCAGAAAAAGAGTTGGACATTTCCAGCCTCTCCCCCGCCTCCGCCTCCGTGGAGACCATTCATCTTCTCTCAACTCTCCTCCTCGCTATCAGATTATTTACTTTAATTTGAAACTCAGTGGATCCCTCTTGGCGTTTCTTTCTTCCTTTCTTTTTTTTTTTTTTTTCTTCTTCAGCGCCTTCCTGGTCTCTCAGTGGGCCCTGCACTCAGAGGTAAACAATGCTCGGGTAATTTAGCCTGTAAGTGTATCATTAGATGCCGTGCTGCATTCAGTGACCACAGACACAGTAAATCTGCTCTGGCACCACATCTGCCCTTCGCTTTTGTGCGGCTGAATAATTACATACGTCCTGACAAAGTCTGGCCAACTCCCACTGTGGCCATTGTCATCATTCAATGGCTGCCAGAGCAATTAGGTGCCTTGCCTTGCATGTGAGTGCACATTT
Source organism: Pseudorhombus dupliciocellatus (assembly GCA_016785235.1). Lineage (NCBI taxonomy): Eukaryota > Metazoa > Chordata > Actinopteri > Pleuronectiformes > Paralichthyidae > Pseudorhombus > Pseudorhombus dupliciocellatus. Next base: position 111,475 of record JAFBJW010000604.1, on the reverse strand, counting down.
GTTTAAAGGTGCACTATATGTGGGACTGTGTGTGTGTGTGTGTGTGTGCGCGCGTGTGTGTGCGCGTGTGCAGCAGATATTATGCAGATCCGTCCCTGGATGCCACTCTGTGAGCCATATTCAGGGGATCTACCTCTCTGCTTTGTCTCGCCTTTGACAGTCCTTTGTATCGCGGGCCACAGAGACCAGTGAATGTTTAAAAAAGGGAAATACCCAGAACCTGGGCTCCGCTTTAATTACAGCAACATGAAGATGCGGAGAACTCAAGTGCCCGCCAACGCCACAGTAGCCTGTCCTTCTATCTCCTCCCAAACTGCGTGCTGTCCTCGCTTGGTCCCTCTCCCTTTTGTCATCTTCGATCAAAGCTGCTGGGGGGTCACAAAGAGTCTGATGGACGGATGCCGCGCTCCCTCTGTGGTCCCTCTGTCTCAACTCTGTCCATGGCTACACTAAAGAGCTGACAGGCTGTTATTGATCTCCGCAGTTCGGTTATAGTCTCTTCATAAACACGTTCACCCTCGTTGGTGCGTTGTCCAAAAGCTAGACATGTATGTGGGTCTAACCGTAAGTGACGTGTCACACATTGCAGTGGAGGGAAACTATACACATTATTGTAGTTGGGTGCTCAGCAGCTGTGTAGTATTGGTGTTGTTGGTGTGTGTTTGTGTATAGGTATATGTGTGTGTGTGTGAGTTGGAAGGCACCATCTGGCAGTGTTGTGAATCCTGATGTAAAGCTATTCACATGGAACAGTGGACTAAAGTTAACGTAGAGCTACACTTTGTTCCCTGTCTTTAATGAAATTTTATGAATTTTTGTGCCGTTGTCACGGATCTATGGCCGCCACGCACACTTAATCCACGCTAGTCATAACCACAACTATATCTGTATCCTGCTGATGAACAGGGCTCGTTCTTCCATGCGCTACTCTGAGTTTTATTAGGTAATAATGAAATGTACTTTCAATTTAGGTGATTGCTTAGCTGGTCGGGTTTGCAAGAAAAATGTACTCAACTTTTAATCTGGCTCTTCAGCCAAGAAAGCTCATGTTAGATCAGTAGCTGCAATGAATTGACCAAAATGTGATGAGTGTGTGATTGATGTGGTTTTTACCATCCTGGTGGTGTAAGGGTCTGTGGGGTTTATTCTGCCAAGTGGCTGAAGTTACATACTGTATATTTCATATTTAATTATTTGCTCTAAAAACAGGGAGAAATACCACAATAGACAGCAGACACTGACACACAATTGGTCAAGAGTGAAGAGTATGTATCAGGAGATGCTGCTACTTGGCTCCATCCCCTGATCAGACTCTGGCTCTGAATTTACAAGATGGCAGTGTTCATATTATCTGGGATATTTTGGCCTTCTCTCTGTAAAACTGAAGGAAGTGGAGATGCATCATTTATGCAGCCAAAATTAACACTGTTTTGTTTGTTTGTTTGTTTGTTTTGTTCCTGGCTTTCTAAAATGTGCAAACCACACACCATTACACTCAGTGTTTTCTGCCTGCTCATTAAAATAGAAGCAACCTTTTATTTGACACCTTTTTAGTTGTGTCCATACACCTCCTGAGAAAGCTCTTGTGAAACGGCTATGCTCAGTTAGTTTTGCATACTAATGTTCCAGCCTGTTCATTAGTGTTTGTCAGGATTTTATAGGGTTTAAACATAGGCCAAAGCTGGAGTTTCTCTTTGCTAAAACATTGCTCAGAAAGTCTCTTCCCACAGATAGCCTACTGAAACGTGGATTTCCCTGCATGGTCCCTGATCCCTTCATATGAAAACGTTAATCCATCCTCCCCTGATATTTAATAGAAGCAGTGCTGGACTTTTTATTTCTTTACCAAGGCCTATTGAACACAAAGGCAGAGCCGCTGGGTATATTGAAAGAATAAGTAGTTATTGATATGAAAAGTGCATCAAAATAATGTACTGTTTTTTTTTTTGTTTTTTTCTTCTGCTGTTTACTCTGGAAACGCTGCACATGTTTCAAGTCAGCGGAATGAGCTATTTGTTTCGCCTGCGGGCATCTCATTAGACAAATGCTGTTGGAAACATACTCTTAGTAATTTGCCGTTCTGCGGGAGCTGTTATTCTGGTCAGATAGCTGCAGTACTGAGACGCAATCAGAGGAACTTTAGAGCTCCATATGACGCATTTTAAGTTTGTTTGCAGATTGCCCATTCACATTTAGTAGTTGTTTGACAGTTTTCTTCGCAGGGAAATGAAAAAGCTTTCAGAAATGCATTGATTTGTGAGTACACAAAGCTCGACTGACTGTAAGGAGATTGCATCTTTGTAATAAGCAAATCTTTTTTTTTTCAACCTTTTTCATTGCACTGTCTCAAAAACAATCACACTGCTGATGATCTTATGAGTCTCTGTCTGCATGCCACTCACATGGTTTGAGGACTGTCCATCTTAGCGGTTTTCCCACTTTTGCCATTTATTGTTTAGAACTCAATGAAGCGCACTGTTAATTTGGACATGTTATACATTCGGTTGGAATAAACTGAACCAAATATCAGGCAAATGGCACCTTGCATAAGAGGAGGTGACATCTGGAGTTGGACGTTGGACAGAGTAGAGGCTCAGAGTTCAGAATTACGGAGCTTTTATTTTGAAAAGATGTGAGCTTGGGTCTGAAGGGTTTGGTCTGTGAGTAGTTACAGAAATTGAGTTGTTTAAAACGTGCACTGCACCAGTGTCATTAATTTCACTTTGTATGTGTCTCATAAGCCAACAGCTTGATAGACAATGAAGGTGGATAAACTTTAGGTTTTTACATCCATATTTCTGTTTCAACTCCATCCTCAAGCAGCAGCAGAGCTCATCTGCTTCATCTGACAGTGATTCAATGTAATACTCGCTGCTGGCAGTCCATGTAAATGGTTTTCCTCAGAGACAACAGTATTGCTCTGTTCTGCTGAGCACATCTTCACAAAAAAGGACTGCACATCCATTTCCTTTAACTGGCATATTTGCCAAACAACTTTTATTGTGAAAGAAACCAGTGTCCCACGGGTGATTGCTCCAAAAAAATACAAGTTGTTGCTGTATCACCATTGTCAATTTCTTTAACAGCTATGATCATGTGGAATTAGAGAGCACTGTATTTCTGCACACTTCTTTTGAAAAGGTCTGTTTTGAAAGCTGTAAGTTCTCATTATAGCTCAGGTAAGTGAAAAAAAAGTCCCAAGTCCTGGCAGCACCAATCAATAGAGCTAGTCTTGAAACAAAATCACACAATGTGTCTTGCTGGTCATTGATTTCAACCAAGTCAGCTCGCCAATTGATTCAAGCAGACCCCATGCTGTGGCCAACACAACATGGTATCCAGAGAACAGCGGGGGTCAAGGCCCTACCCTGACACAATCAAAAAAAAAAAAAAAGAAGAAGACTCCAATGAAAAAAGAAAATATCTTGTCTCAGTGAGTTCTTCAACCAGATTGAGGCAGTGTTGTCACTTTTTCTGGACACAAGTGACAAGGCAAAGAATTTACGATTAAAAAAAAAATAACTCAGAGCATGGAAACATTCACGTTTGTAAGGAACACTTCTCTGGTTACCTGGTAATGAACAGACGGGAGGATTGTGAAATCACTGAATGTTTATTGATGCTGAGGCTAAAAGGGAAAGGTTTTTTTTTTTTTTTTTTGATAAGTGGCACATCCTGGTGAGGAGCCAGCGTGAAAGGTATCGAATATGATATGATTAAAGTGTGAGGAGGTGCACGCTAGGGGAGGGGCAGGGAGCTGGAGGAGGAAGACAAGAACCGAGACGGGGGGGAGGGAGGGTGCACGGTGAGCGGTTCTTTTGAATTGGCTTCAGATAAGGAGGGGAAATTCCGATTGTTCTTTCGAGTAGTGGAACGCCACCATCGAAATGCGAGAAGACTTTCCTCAGCAGGCGTCGTCACCGTGCGGTCTTGAAGACAACCCTACTCGCTTACAACGACAGTCAGGAACACAAATCATCTAGCTGCAAGAAAAATGAGCTCTTCCCTGTTTGATATAGAAGTCGTCCAGCTGCTTTTTCTTATCCTGATACACGGAAATTGATGATACACCCTGTTTCATTATATAATCCAGAATCTTTATGGTTCGCCACAAATCTAAATGGCAACCACTAGCCGAGGAATCGAAGATATCGTGTTGTTTGTTGACATTTTATCTCAAATTGTGATTCAAGCTTCCTAAATTACAAGTGCTGAAGTTGTGTCTTTATCTTTTCTCCAAGAAGCAGAAAGGTAAACAATCCTCACACATGCTGCCTGCTTTTGATTTATTAGCTGCTAATGTACGTGTCGTCGTCCTATCTCAGACCCCGCTGTGTGCCGTCTGCGTTCGCTGTGAAAAATGCCACAGACTCCGTCTCTTAGAAGACAGTTCCTCAGAAGTAGACTCAAATTGAATGATGAGAAATGCACGGCGGCGGCTTTCATTCATTATCCCTTAGCCACATCATGTAAGACCTGAGGCTTTTTTTGTTTAATTTTTTTTTTTTTCTTCTTTTGCAGACTCTCAGTGTTGGAGCAGTTATGAGAGTTTAAATATGTAGAGGTCTGTTGCACTTTTTTTTTTCGTTGTAAGTGGTAAAGTGATGCATCTGTCGGGGGGAATTTCAGCGCTAAAAGTCAGCACGCCTGACACCGAGCTGAGGCGAACCTGTCAGCTCTTTGCGCTGCGTCCGTCCACTTGAAATGTCAGTTTGGATAAAAACAGCCCTCAGTGGGTCTATGCAAAAAAAAACCCCTGCCCTCCAGTATGAGACGTGCCACGATTAGAAATGGCACTTCCATTTTGCTCCTTACAGGGATTTGAGTTCCTGGCACCATACATATGTGAACATGCTGTTTCCGAGGAGTAAACTCACGACTTGTCCGGTTAGATGTGCGCTGCAGATTTTAATTTGCTCCGACACTTTATGAACTAAGCGTCACAGTTTTCCTACGCTGCTGTTTCACTTTCCATTAGTCATGCATTAGCTCTTTGTAATCTTCTCTCTCTAAACACAAACATCATCATGATGTTTGTGGACAAACAAACCCACCGCCGGCAGCAGTCGTTAAGAAACAGTGGACCTCAAGGGATCCACGTGGCGGATTAAACAGCCATTTTCCTCAAGATGATATATGGAAAGTTTGGAGTGTTAACAAGGCAGCAGTGATTGTATGTTTACCGGGAGCAATTGCGCTGGGGTCTGGATGTCTCGGCACCATGTGGGGAGAATTACAGCTTTTCCATTTGGAATCAGACCAGGCAATGCTGCCGTGATTGCTAATCAAGGACAGATATACAAAACAAGACAGACAGACAGAGAGAGAGAGAGAGAGAGCAAAACTCATTCATTAATGTATCTTTGTAAGACGGGAACATGTCTCTCTGATCAGCGAAAGACACATGGAGACTTAAAAGACGTAGTCAACAAGCTGCTGTGTCTACGTCATCCTTTCCAAACATCTCCAGTCATCCAGAAATCACAACCCTCATGTTTTCAAAGTAAAAGTGCATCAGCAGCGTTTCCAAACTTCCGTTGTTTTGTGACTAGAGTAGTGTGGATGCCAGGCTGTATGAGTGTTGCAAATGTCAAGCTGTCATAGCAAAGGCATTGTAAAAAAAAAAAAAAAAAAAAAAGGGAAATGTCAAACTTGAAACTTTTATCATCAGTGTTTGAAATGATTTATTAAAAAAAAAAGTCAGGAATATGATGACAGATTTATTATTAAATCTTACACCCTCATCACACAGTCGGGACATCATCATCTTTTATTGTCAACAGAAAATATTGATGGTAGTCTTTTTAATTTAAGGGGAGGGAAAAAGGCTCTGCAGAAATGGAACAGTTGGCAGATGTGGGTGGATAATGCAGCCGGTCACAGCATAGGCGAAGGTGAGCGTTATCTTTGCCTTGTCAATCTCCCGGTGACAGGATGTTCCACGCATTTCATCCAATTCATATCCTCTCCAGAGTCCTTCTGTGTCTGTCTTCCCTTTTCTATAGGGGCAGAATCCCCGCTGACCTTTTGCGCCAGCGGCAGAGCTCCGCGTTTTCTGATCCTAACACCTGCCTCTCCCATCACAAGTGTGCAGACATGGCCTCCCTCTGCCTCTGCCTCAGTTGCATCCCATGGATTTAAACCTTCTCAGAGCAAATAAAACAGGCCGCAGAGACACTTTATTGTTCAGGAAACAATGGATATCCCAAAATAGTTCGACCTTTCAGCGCCCTGGCTTTTGTGGGTTTGTGTTGGTTACAGTGAGATGCTCAAAAGGCAGCATGCACGGCTCTGGATGGAGAAAAGAGGGTGGTCCGGTCGGGGCTTGCTTTCGTTTGGTGCTGTGTCGGGGGCTGTGAATGTAAAAGCAGGATCCTCAACACGCCAGCTGTCTTTCTGAGTCTGGCTCCACACTGACGGCCTGACGGCTCAATCTAATAACCAGTCATTGAATATCAGATCCAGCTCTCTCTGCTTTTGTGAAAGCTGAGATGCGGACCTCTTCTCTATTTATGTCACAGTGACTGTGCAATATGAGTGTGTGTGATGCTGAAAGGGCTGAGGAGTATGTTGTCATCCAATACTGTACATCTGCTCCCCCGAGCAGCAGAACACAAGAGATCATTGTCTCGCTGCTCTTTGGCTGAGCAGGAACCGGCGCGTCGGACGTCACTGCACAAACAGCGGCGTGTTTGCAAAGAGCAGACTCATCTCGGAGGCTCTGTCTCTGTCCCTGCGTGTCTCGCTGTAGCTTTTGTCTCCGTGCGCTCAGATATGATTCTGGGAAAAATGCCGGAGCTTATTCTTGCTCTCTGCGGCGGCTCCACTGATGAAACTGACAGTCATAGAAACCCCCTACCCCACTTTATCACTGCTGCTTTTTCTTTATCCTGCCCCCCCACCACCACCACCCATCACACTTCCATTACTATTTCACTTTAATTCTCTGGCAAATATTCCCTCCCTCTGACCACCGCCCCTCCAGCCTCTTCAAACAACCGCTCGTCTTTCCCGAAGCATAGATCCTCATCCCTGCGTCAGCGCCGCCTCCCCTCTGAGCGCGCTTGTGTGAAATTGGATTGCTGATCCGTCGGCGCTGAGTGGCAGAGATGTAATATGGGATAGCGGCAACCGCATGCTCTGATGCTGGAGACAGCTGTTACAGGACACCGAGGGATCACAAATGACGCTTGACTCCTGGTCCTCGTGTCCTCAAGACTCGGAAACGCTCGCCGCAAATCTCATGGCATCTTAAAAAAGGGGGAGCGAACAATGCTGAACGACAAACAGAAACACACAAGGCTCTCGTCGGGGCGCGTTGCACTTCCCAGCGTGTGGGAGGTTGTCAGTTTTTCTCGATTCGCCAAAGTGTCACAGGGTCAGTGTCAATCCCCCGGGCAATTTGAAGGGGCTGCCGTCTTAGATTTGCCATTTTCGTGTTGCCACCGCCGCCACCGCGGCTTCTTCGCTCGTCCATTTTCCTCATCACAGGGTGAGAGGTCTCTGACAAAAGGGTAAAGTGATAAACCAACTAATCCTGTGATCATCACACACCCACCCGCTGCGGGCCTGAAACAGATTTGTGATTTGTACCACGTTTTCAATTATGGCAAGTTTTTCAAAGTGAACGCTGTTTAAGACAGTAATAGAAACTTCTCTAACTACTCCTGTCAGCCCCATTTTTCATCCTTACCACTCAATGCTCCGCTTTCTCCCTCTCAGCTGTCGCCATTGTCAAAGCTCAGGAACTCCTCCAAAAGCAGCTTACGCAGGCATATTTGGTGTGCTGGGGACAGGGCTGGACTTTCCTCGGCTGCTTTCTTGTCACCAAAGCTGCTTTGAGGCATCGCACCGCCTGAAGGTTCTGGACATTTTCCGGTTGGTGTGAACACGTCACACCGAGACAGTCACCTGCTGTGTTCTTCATAGGGAAATGTCCAACTCGGCAAAACGTCTCAATCTTCCAAAAATAATGTTCGAAATCAGCTTAGGAAGTTTTTAACCGGCACCCAAGTTTGACTTTCGGTTTAGCTTGGACAATATAAAACTCTAATATAGATGCTAATATCACACAGCGCTAATGTAGGTTCTCCAGTCTGGACACGTATCGTGTTCAGGTTGCTCTGTACAAACTACCTGCTGCATATTTTAGAGAGAGAACTACTCCTTTTGCAGGAGACAGAATTTCAGTGAACCCAAAAGGACACTCTGCACTTCTGGTTCGAGGCTGCCATTCATCCATCTATATAATTGAGCACATCATTAAACAAGCAGCTCAGCTCTGAAGTCGTTCAAAAGATCCACACTTAGTGTATTATTCCCCTGATACTCCCCTTCAAGTGTTAAATGAACCCCCTGCTGAGCCAAGCTGATTGTATGTCATTTTATGGGAGGGAAGAAAAAAAAAACGTTGCTGCCAACCCTCCATCCCTCCCCTCCCTGCCTCCATCTCTTTGTCTGTTCTGTTCCACCACATCAGAATAAAGAGCAGTGGCATTTAAAAAGGTCCACGTGTGGAGTGGAGTGGAGTGGGGGGGGGGTTGACATTCAAAGTGCTGCCACCTTAAGGTTAACTCCATACGAAAGGTGATGCTGGATGCGGGGCTTTAAAAGCATCAGCCGTGTCATGAGGAATATCAGACACCGGCCAGAGGTGGACAGAGTAGCTCCTCGTGATGCACAGGTAAACAATACATCTCCGTCTGCCTCTGCTATCATAGCATCAGCTATGTGGGACACTCAGGGGTCTGTCTCATGTTTTGCTGCCCTGGTTATTTTGTGTGTTCCTGCAATTAATCTGACTGCAGAGAGATTTGTTCGCAGCAGATGCTTCCTCAGGCTCAAACTGGAACATTTACTGTCTCTTTTCTGATTTGGAGTAGGTGGGTCAAGAGTGCCCGCACTTTGTTTGACTGTAAATAGACATTGACAGCACTCGCTTTGAAATTCCTCTGCTCGACTTGGTAGGGTTTTCAGTCGGCTGCACAGAGGAGACAATAAGCAAGGCTTAAGAGAGCCTTCTTGAAAATCCTTGGAAACTAAATCATTAGCCAATTGACTTATACTCTCCTCTCCTCCTGAGCTGATATCAGGGAGGGATCTGGGCCGTGTTTCGTTTAGCAGCGACGTCTTAGTTGAAGAACACACAACTTGATGTTTGAGAGCATGGATTTTACTTTTGGTTCAGACTCAAATAGCTCAACAACTATTGGATGGATTGCCATAAAACCTAGTAATTCACGACCTCTATGAGCCTTATGGATTTATTGATTCCTTGACTGCCTCTCTAAAGCTATCATGAGTTTTTTTCCCCCCAAAGGCCAGACCCATAAACTGCTTAGAAAGATGTACAACGTGTGTTCACTTCTTTCCACTATCCAGAAATTATACCAAATTATACCAGGTTCTGAATACTAGCATCTGCTGCATTTGTTCATGTCGGAACATGGTCGACCAATCATCAATCTTAGCTGCCAATTATGACGTTTCACTTGGCATCAAATAACTAATTTAAACCAAACAAATGAAATTCCAACAAAAAATCATATTGTCCATCTTTATTTATAGTCGGTGGTCACAAAAAATGCATGTATCTTGTCTATTCTGTACGTCAACACACGTTTAGTAATTTATTAATCAAATTCCATATATTTAGTTGCATTTGTGTTTTCCTCTTCTTTGTATTTATTGAGGCTGAGTTAATTTGTCATGCTTAGAGAAATGGTGATTATTGTCCAAACCTGACACTACAATAATTTAAGTGTCTTAGTGTTTGAATATGCTTATGATTGCATATTCACCATCCATCATTGGTAACATAAAACAATAATTTCTTCTGACATAAAAAAGTTTGTATTACATTAGGTTGCTTGAAGTCATTTTGTTCTTTGTAATTTTTTTTTTCTTAAATTAAATAAGGTCCTCATTATGACGGACGCTTTTCCTGGGCTCCAGACCACCTTTTATCTCTCTCTCATTATTCCTCAATTTCTCTCCGTCCATTATTCGACTGTCGGTCTCTGGGCTTGTGGTCCAGTTGCTGTGGGCCTTGCCCTCGCACTGCACTCAGGGGATCCACAGCCAGCCATTTTAATAATACACACATAAATAATAGATATTTTAAATGCAAATTCTAATAGGGACTTTGGGGGCGACTCAATCATGCAGCAGTTGCGGTTTGACCTCAACCCAGGCTGATAGATTACTGGGAGCTCGTTGTTTTTCATTAGGAGCTCCGCGCATCATCACCCGACGTACTCGTCATGCCACAACCACTGTATGCAATCAGGTAAATGTTTTCTTTCCATCCCTATGCAGTTTAGTAGCTGTGACATTTTACCTCTGTTTTCACACCATTGCTACAGTGTTTAGTTGCGTGCTGAGTTGAGAACAACGCTTCCCGTGACATGGCGTCACACTCATCAGATTAAGACAGTTGATGTGATGAATAATTATAATAGTTGCAGCAACAGCCTAATGTTGCTGGTAATAAAGCAGAATGCAGAGGGATGCTGACGCCGTGTTGCCGTTGTCGTGCGGTTTTGTCGCCACATTTGGTGGCGCTCCATCACTCAGATGTCTGACATGTCGATAAAGGGAAATAGACTCTGGCTTGTTGAAGCCCAATGGCTTAGAGACCAGTGTTTTGATGTATAACATTCATTATGGACATAAAGAGTAAGTCTAGGCTTAGTACATAACTTAATTCAAATTACTTTTCACCTATAGGAAGCGGGGAAATAATATTGGTTTGGCATATTGGTTTATACAGCCTATAAACCATTTAACCTTTACAAAGTTGATGAGCGTATAACATCTATCCATCCATCCATCCATTCATCCATTTATCTTCCTCTGTGGAGGACAACCAGGACAAAGCCCACAGACAGAGAGTCTGCATGCTTGATCTTTAAAAGATGGAATTCAATATCTTGCATTACATAAACCACTTATTCTTCTTTTTAGCTAGAGCCAATCCCAGCTGACAGTGGGCGAGAGGTGGAGTACACGCTGCAAATGTCACAGGTCTAACTGGGATAAAACCCACACACATACAAACTCTGCATATGTAAACTACAATGTAATGATAAATGATGATTTCTCATCTAAAAGTGTTGATCCATCTCCTCTTGGTGGAGTACACCCTTATCGCCTGGGACGTCTTCCTATGAGACAGCAGTGGTAACCACTGTGCAACTGTATGATGGAGCATCTTTTAGAAAAAGAGCAGTTTATTTTGAGCCTATTGCAAGAATTAATCTGAGCTGTGGGGACAGTTACTGCATCTTATAGAGAGATTCTACCGTGCATTTCCATAAAAGACACTAAAACATCCCATAAATGTGCAAGAGCACAATGATTACGTGAGAATTCCTGTAGATATTGTTCCGTAAAAAACAGGTTATGAGATTTGAAGCCGTGAATAAGGCCCTTTCTTGCCAATCCGATTTAAGGTTTACATCAGAAAACTCTCGACTGCTTCAGCATCAATTTCACAATCCTATGTGTTGCTTCAGTGCAGCCTCCGCAATCCGCGCTGCCGAAATCAACAGCGGGCTCTCAGTTACCTCCCGCTTTAAGTCCCTCCTGATCCCTAACACACATTTTTGAAAGTCTCTGCAGCCACAAAATGTGCCGAAATGCATCTCATCATCAGAGGAACAACAAAAGGCCACACAGTTTGCATTCCGTCGTAATTTCTGCTCTCATAACAGCACTGCCAACGATATTGTAGCCGTAATCAGATTAGATACTTCTGGGAAATAACAGTTGATAATATTTGAAGAGGAGGATAATATCCCTATTCAAATTAGCCTGCAAATTGGAATGGAATAAATTGTCTGTTCAACATAATATTTTACTGAGTCTGGAGGCAAAGCAATCCGAAAGTAATTGAAAGCAATTAGATTATGATTACAAAATTTGATTAATCTGCTGGATTACACTACCGGTTGATGACTTGAAGAAAGTATGCGATGTAATAGAATACAGTTTACAAGTAATCCACTACTTTGTCACATTTCTCTGGGATGAAGTTTTTCTCAGTTTCACTTTGTGTTATTCTCTAAATCCAGGTGACATCATCTATGAAGTTATTTCCGCCAAACTAGAAGTAAACTAATTTCACTGTAATCAATCATTGTCGGTGTAGCAGCTTAATAAATGAAGTAATTACTTTATAATTGCTTGGTGCTTGGAGCACTTCTTTATATACTGGCGTGATTATGACTTAAATTGCTGCGCAGGTGTGCGGGCGTCGTGTGCGTCCCTGCCTCTCATCCTCGCCGCCTGCGGCAGAAGCGCACAAGGACGCTTGCTTTTGTTGCCTGGGACGTGTTTAAGATGCGCCGCTGTCCGGGTGCCAGTGGGCACGGCGGGCGGATTCGGTCTTGTTCTCCGCCATCTGTGCCAAGAGGTACACTGTCTGTCATTGCCTGTCATTCAGAAAGAGAGAGAGTGAGTGTGTGTGGGTGTGTGTCGTGACTCGACACAAATGATAATGTAAGGTATTATTGTTGTACCGCTGGCCCCCCCCAACCCGCCCCCCCCCCCCCCATCCATTATGACATCCCCTTTCCATTTGGCCCATTACAGGTGCTATTACTCTGAGCTATAGCCTAAATGTCAGCCCAGTTTGGATCGGATTTCCTTTTTGCTTTAGGGAAAAAAAAACAAACAAACAAAAAGAGGTGGAGGCCTCCGTCTCGCAACACAACCGCTCCCTGTGTGCGGAGGGTGTTTTCGTTGTTGGATGTTCTCCAGCTGCCATCTCAATTAAGGAGCTGATTTCAAGGGCCTGTTTGCACAGTCTCACCACATCTTGAGTGTCTCCTGATGACGCGCTGTATGTCAGTGCAGCACATAAAGAGAACACTCTCAAGGTCAGATTGAAATTGGAACCATTTCATCATGAGGCATTATGGGAAGTGCCGTGCATCTGAGGGACCAATAAATATTGTCAACTGTGAGCCAGGCACACAGTCGGTATATACACCACTTGTATTTGTTATTTTTAGGGCCGGGATTTATTGCGGACCTGCTTCTTCTTGCAGTGCTGTTTAAATGTTGCAGATCTATGACCGACCGTCTGGTGATGTCATGTCTGCTCGCTGTTTACTTTTAATGTCACACACGACGAAGATCAGAACACTCGCAGAATATTAGCAAAAAGGTCATAAGCATAGCGTAGCATTTCATCTCAGCTGAGGAGACCATAAAGATGGAGACAGAAAAGTGTTGCCAGGGCTAAAATGTTTGGACTTCTCCAGCCACCGGGTTCCTAGGACCATTTGTCAATACAGTAGGGACACCGTCTCAGGCTCCGGTGTCTTGGGGCATTGAAATGATAAAAGACAGAAAGGCAAACGCCTCTATTTGCAAAATATTGTGGGTTTATCTGGATTTAGAAATCCCACATGTGCTCACCAATTTTGGTGTTAAAGATGTATAAATATGACTCAATGCGAGTGGCTCAGCCGTGTGTTTGACAGGCAGCCGGTCCAGGGTGTACCCTTCCTCATGAGCCTCAGGTGATAAGCGGTATAACTAATGTATGGGTGAACCTTGTGTCAGAAATTGAAATGTAAATAATGTATATGGTGCAAAATGAAGAGACCTGACCGATGAGCTAATCTGCACCCCCACCAGCCAGCTTCTTAATTGACTCTGTGGTGGAGCAGGTGACCTGGAAACGAAGACAGTGCGAAAGGCATTTGACAAGATCATGTCCATTAAGACTAGAACCCCCCTCAGACTGTGAGATCCAGCACGCCATGATTCATCGCTCTCAGTTTTGATAAGAAATGTAAATCTCTGCTCCAAAGAGACGGCTCAGTTTCACACGGTCTGCGACTTGTTCACTTGCCAGACAAAATCTCAATTATTTCAACCACTTGGACAGAAATATATGCTGAGTTTCCTTTTTTTTTTTTTTTTTCCGGGGAGCTGAGTGCATATTGTGCTCTTTAGTCAGACTGTTTGTTGACTCGCACTCAGTCATGAAAAGTCTTTGCAAGCATTTTCTAATTTGTTCTTGAAGGGCAGTCAAGGCTGCATCACATTAAATCACAGAAAGTCTGGAACAAGCCAATTGAAAATCGACTTCATTATTATCTTCAGCCTTTGTGATCTCACAATAAAGATGATTGAAAATGAGGATGAATGTCTCGGTACCGCAAATATAGTTTGGCATCTCGAAGATGAAACAGTTTTACGCAGCGCAATTCTTGTGTGTGTGTGTGTGTGTGTGTGTGTGTTCTCTCAGTAGAATAAAACAGTAATAAGGGTGTGTCTGTGTTCCTGGTGGACAAGGTTAAAAATGAATAAATGCGCTTGAATAAAACCATCAGTGATATTCTGAATTACAGTTGCTCATTTAAATTATGGTTCATCTGTTCTCTCCAAGAGCAAGTACTCATTCAGGTCCAGCCGTTTATTCTCATATCCACAGAGTGACCGGGGCCTTTATTTACCACGACTGCAGCAGGTCACAGGAATTCACTTCCCTCGAACGCCCTCATGTGTATAATTAATCACATTTTTTATGTATATATCTATAGCCTTTACTCCTTCAGACACACACCCACACACGCCCACACACGGCTGGAGCCAAGGAGGTAGTGAAAGGTCAGCAGTTCGATCCCCGGCTCGTCCGCTTCAAAGTATCCTTGGGCAAGATTCTGAGGGCCAATTGTGCGTGCAGTGACTGACTGGTGTGTAATGGCTGAAGTGCTGAGTGTAGCTGTATAGTTTCTGTGTGTGGTTCCGAGTGGTCGATACGATTATAAAAAGTGCTGTATAAATGCACTCCATTTAGCATTACCATTTACACATGCACAGCCATCGGAGCGAAGGCACCGCACCGAACACCGAAGCTCCTGAAGTGATGTTAACTTGAATTGACAAGTAAAATGCTTGTTTGTTAATGTGCAGTAAAACATAACAGGCCCATAAGATCTTTATCAAACCACCAAACAACAAACCTGTAGGAAAGTGATTATTTCGCCTGTTTGGGTCTGCAGGAAGCGCGGTTAGCACAACCGCAGCTGATAACGAACTGTCGTGAGGAAACCAAACCCAAACACGTCTGAGTGATGACGCCGGTTTGTTGTGAATCTGAAAACCGTATCCACCAGAGATACCAGCAGACCGTGAATCACCGCGGCAACAGGAGGGGGAGCAACAGAGGACAGTGGGAAGGACAGACACTGACTCACGTCTGTGTTCTTTATTCTCTCTTGACTCCCCTTGATTTACGATTTGGAACACATCATTAGGTTAATAGTGATTTGGCTGTTGTGAAAAAAAAAAAAACAGTTTGCCGCTCGACACACAGCATTTAGTTGTAATGGCTGATGTATCAGGCTCTCTGATGTCATGGACCACACTGCAGTGATATGATACAAATTCGATCAATATACAGAATTTCTCCACATCATAGATTTTATATCCATACATTACATTTGTGGTTTAGGCTGTCAGATCATTTCCTCTGAAGGTTCTTTCCCAGTTCTTAATCCTCCTCCATAATAATTCCCATTATCAGAAACATTAAAATATGCCTGTATAAGATTAATTTATATTAAGCAAAAGTAGCGTCAGAATCCAGCTGTGGCCCCACATGTGGATGCCAACATGTCCCAATTTATTGCACTCGCATGTTTCTTTTTCCCTCTGCCCATCCTTGTGGAAAGCCTTGTGTTGCCCGCACAACGAATAAGAAATAAACAGCAAGGTCGTCGGCGTGTTTTGGGTTTCCTCCCCTACGACTGCTGGGTCTCTTTTTTCATCACAGAACTTTAGCAGTTTATACAGAAGTAAATCAAGATTCTCAGTACAGTGTGCACGCACAAAAGGAAAATGGAATCTCCCCCTGGGCAGAAAACTGAATGCCTTGAACCATACCAGATTTCCAATGAGGCTGATGTTCCCAATTAAAAGCACTGGACTTCTGCAAATATGTGCTGTTGCCTCCTTCAAGGATAAGTAATGAAACTGTGGTTCACACAAAATCATATTTAAGAAATTGTTCTGAATTTTTAAGGCTCAGAATTTGACCAGTGTGTTGGCTACTGAAAGTCATCATGGGTTGGGTTTGATTAGAGGTACACATTGATGTACTGTACTGAACAAATTTGAGGTACTTGGACTTTAAGCATTTGGGTAACACTGTACTTTTACTACACAACATTTATTTAGAAGTTTGGCTTGGGAGATTTAAGAAACATTAACATTTTAAATGAATTATTCATCAAATCAAACCACACCAAAGTATAAAAGATAATTATAATTAGCTCTGTCGCAGTGTGGTACATAGTTGCAGTATTTGTTGGCACCCCTGAGTCTTTTTTACTTCTTAAAGTAAATTTTGCTATAATAGAATAATACTTGCAGACATGTGCTGAAGTAAGACTTGCCAGACTTGTAAGAGGATATTTCAGTTGTTATACTCCCACTTGTACTCACTCTAATATCCTTATACTTGAGACGAATACACCATCAGGTAATGCAGATGATGTATTGAGGTATCTCATACTAATGCATCATTTCGTAGCGCTGAGCCTTAGCACATTAAAATTAGCCTACAGTAGCTGGGTAATCTATAGAGGAAGGGGCATGACAGTCATCAATCAAATCTGTGTTTTATTGAGACTGTTCTCTTGTAAAAGAATAAAAAACTGTTAGGTGGTCCGTGCCAGCAGCGTGTTACGAGCCACAGTTACATTTTATAGTTAGGTGACCTTTAGTGGCCGTAATCATTATGACAGGAAGGAGTTAGGTGTGGGTGGATGAATCACAACACAAAAAACCCAAATGTGTCTTTAAATGTGGGTTCAGTGTCGTAGCCATGACAACAAAGAACGTGCTAATCTTACCTGAGACGCAGTTGTTCTGAGGACCTTGTGCGTCTGACTAACCAAACCACAACTGCTCCAGACACTTGAACTTCTTGTTTAAAACTGTAAGAAGGTCGACGAAGGTCTGGTGCGCTGTCTCTGTGTAATGATTATCGTAACCATGACGATAAAGCACCACAACGTCTGCTACAGTGAATGTGCTAACTAGGGTTTAGTCCAAAATCACCCACCCTGTCCAAGGGTAACCCATCCACTCACCCGCACGCGCCACACAGGGCTTCTGTGTAACAGACTATGCAGCCAGCTCATCAGCAAAAGATAAAAAACACTTACAGTACTCTGAGCTTTTTCTCTGTGTGGGTAATGACATTTTTGTTGCAGGATTTTGACGTGCAAAACAAAAAAGTTTTCCACTGAAAAAAAATCCCAGATTAAATGTCAAATTATTATTATTATTATTATTATTATGAAAGCATACATTTTCTGTTTATCTGTTTGTCAACTATTTTTCATGATGCATTGTGGGATACGATGAGTCCTCTAGGAAATAAAACATAACATTCAGATATAACTACAGAATGGCAGTGATTAGTGAGTGATTTGGGATATAGTGGAGGAGACCCCTCAGGTTGATGAACTTCAATCTGATTTTACATTTAATTATAGTATTTTATTTCCTGTCACAGCTTTAGTTTCTGTGAAATTCAAGAGCTCTCCCTAACTTAATGAAATGTAATCATCCCGCGACATTGAAACCTAGCATTGACAGAAGCACTCCGGGCACAAAAAGTCTCTTGATTCAGAAACTTAGACACCCAGACATTCCGGTAAAAAGCCTCTGTGAGGATAAAAGAGTTAAATATAAACAACGTGACATGACACAAATGGATTTCAGGTGCTGTGACTCGCAAACTCCAAAGAGCATGTTTCTCAAGGGTGACTCTGTTTTATTTTTTTCTTGGTAAATTACTTTCTACTTTCAGCCCATAAAAAAGAAACACTCCAGTTTTCTCTTCAAATAGTGCGCTGACATTATAAAATAGCTCGTCTGAGTGTCTGCTCCCGAGCTGTTTCGAAGACTGTGATGTCAATACGTTACACAATTGCTTGATTCAACTCTGAATCTGTGATTTAACCTTTAAAGCTGATGCGCAGGCCTCGGTTTTTGTCGCCGCACTGAATATTTCTTCACATCCTGGCACAATGTTCCTGCTACCGTGTCCAGGGTTCATTATTTTATATTAAGGTGTGCCCTCCAAGATCTGGGTTGAGCTATCATTATCTAAAGGCTGTTTTCCCCCCTCTCTCTCTCTCTCTCTCTGCTGAAGGCACCTGCTTAAAATGTATTGTGGTCAAAGAAAGAGAAAACATTAATATTTATCAGGTGGAGACAGAAAGAGAAGACAAAAATGTAATAGTTGTTCTAATTCAAATGCTTTAAATTTGTATTGAGCAAGGTATGGATGTGACCTGGAATCTCATGTGTGTGACCTGCATATTTTCCTGGTAAATGAGACATGTTAAATGATGTGCCAGAGGGAAAATGGGTCTTTTCAAGCAGCACACACTGTTCCGATCATCACAGATAACCAAGCTGGAAGGCCAGGGACCTAATTTAAAGGCTATTTACCATTCACCAGATTTTCTATGGAGCTGCAGCCGGCTGCAAGAAATGGGCACAAAAAAAAGGAGAAAACCTGCAAGAGGAAAAATGTATTTGTGTTCGGGTTTGTGCGCGGTTCACCCGAGCACGATTATTTCATGTTATTTTTTTTACAGTTTAAAAAGACACAAGTAGTTAATAATTCCATCTCATCTCGACATCCTGTGCTGTGAATCTTTTGTGAGCTCCTCCCCGCTCTATCGTACTCTGGAAACGCGGCACAGCGGGGGAAGAGGACCCACTTTTATCAAAAACAAGAGTGTGGGATGCGATTAATTCCCGGGCACATCCTCTGGTCACATGAACGCTGGCTTATTCGTGAGAACCAAGCAGCACCAGTAGAACACCTTTCTTTTTAATCGGAGTCATAATCCTGGATCAGTGGGATTTGCCTCGGAGAAGCTATTGTTGCCACTTCTCACCATGTTTAGACAGATCCCATTAGATGTGTAACAATACATGTTGAACAATGAGCTTTCTCTGTCATCTTCTCGGCTGTTTTTTTTTTTTTTTTCTTTTTTACACTTATCCCATCGATAATCTTAAAGTGGTGGGACTACCCTCCCTTTTAGAGCAGCTCCAGTCGTTCAATTTGTGATTGTTGAGGAAGATTCTGGCAGAAATGTGGTGGCCTGGGGCCTTGTGAGGTGGTTTTGGACCCTGGTGTTGTTGTAGTCAAATGTTTTGATCCTAGAATTCATTTTGCTTCTCGCATAATTGATGTTTACAGGGGCCTCCTTTAATCTCAGGGCCACAGATGTTCGCCTGCTTTACCTACCGGGTCGCTAAGCCCGTGTTTGTGAGGACTTGCCATTTGTTTTTATTGGCAAAATAATGACTGTAATCACGGGTCCAACTGTTTAATTCACATTTAGATAAATAAAATGAGCGCATCGTGTGTGTGTGTGTGTGTGTGTGTGTCTCCTACTGATGAGTCACACCAGGTTGACTAATACCACTTTTAGGGAAAACATTTATTCCATGTGTCTAATTGAAGCTTCATAATGGCCACATCATCACGTTCTGTGTTGGGTTGCGGTCGCCACGAAGGTTGGTATTAAAGTTTATTCGACAGTCACAGAGGTCGCAGTGGCTGGCTGGGGCTCTGACTTTTTGCCTGCTGAGATGCCTCCTGCCAGAGTTATGGGGCACTTGACTTCGGAGAGTTTGCATATCAATGAGGAATGGAAGTGTGTGTGTGTGTGTGGGGGGGGGGCGGGGATGTCGTCTTTCTTTTGTTTCCTTGCTCGGATATACAGCCTCACTTTATCAGCTTAACGGCCTCATTTAGATGAGCCTAATGACTCTTACTAATGTTCTGGCATGGCCGAGCGATTGTCACTGTTCTCGAAAGCAGTGTCCTCGCCGTGCACATTGTATATCTCCATTATGAGGCCTGGGCTCTGTGCATAACACAACCTGTTCATTGTCTTCTTCCAGTGCTTAAGATTAATATTGATACAATGCAACAGCTCCTTTGTTGGAACAGTTTACAGGTTAGAATTCATTTTGAAATATAATGGATTTTTGCACAGGGCTGTGGTTTCGTTCTGCTTTCTATTTTTTATGCTGCTGTAATTTAGCAAAAAAGTAGTGTTTGGTAAATGTGAAAGAAACTGAATTCATCCATTCACATAGTTATTATTAAGTGTATACTGGTTCTTTTGCTCACTTGCTTCCCAGAAGTATTTAGCTGCTGATTTATGTCCCTGACAGTTTAGTGAAACATACCTAAAATACAAATAAAATAAAAGTACATCTTCATGTCAGCTCAAAATTTAAAGAATGCATTGCAGAAAAAGGGGTAGAAACGTAATCTTCACTTCCAGTCATTATTAGCACTATCAGCTGCCTCTGTGTTCGCCCACATCATGGCATATCTGCTCGCGATGACTCCGCCGTGTCTCGCTCGATGTGCAGCCTGATAGCTTCCATTAAAGATCAGAGTGTGAAACCAGCACTTGGCTACTCTGTTATGGATCAATTTAAATGAAGGACCACGCTTGGCGTCAACACAGATCAATATGTGGACGGGCTTCCTGATGTGGTCATAACCACCAAAGCAGGTCCATTATCTGAAGCGCTCTTGTCAAAGACAAATGTAAAAGCACATACAGTCGAATATATGACAGGAAATCAATGCCCCCTGATAGGGACTGAAACCTGACAGCTCAATAAGCTTTGGAGGGAAGACGCTCCCTCTATTCCTGCCCGTCCTCCCCCTTCCCACCGTGGCTGTATCCTACAAGGGACTTAACAGCTCAACCCTGCAGACTATTTCAGATTACAAGCGCCTGTCAACAAGTGCACAGGGACCGAATGAGTGAGGGAAGTATGAATCTGTGTACTGCACAGGTGCTGCTGCTGAGCACAGAGGTGTCTTTAAAGCCTGTCTCCAGTGGTGTCATTACCTCATTCAGATACAGTAAAGGGGCCGTGCACACTCCTGGTCAAGAAGAGGGAACATTTATGTGAAAAAGTTCAGTCCAACGAAACAAGCTGCATCAGCTGCTGCCAAGGAACTTATTCTGCGAGATCTTAAAGTTGTAACCCAGTTTTTTTTTTTGCTAGAACCTCATAAAAATACAGATATCTGTGCAAAATTGTTTAATCTGAGAGAAGTATCTAAAGCGGTAATGCTCTCGTCTTTGCATGTCGTCGATCAGTGACTGTGTGAGATGGGTCTGCTTGCGTAAGACGACAGAGAAAGACGACACCCCAGGCGTTAAGCCCCTCTTCTGTGTGCATGGGTATGCTGGTTTTATATTTGGCCGCGTGAGCAATTTTTAGTAACATGACTCATCTATGTAAGTGATTAATCATCTAAAAGATTAATGCTGTCTGTCTGCATCCGTGGAGCAGAAACACTTTTTCATCTCGCACGTTATCACATTAATAAAATAACTAAGCCGCATGAAAAATCAAATCATGCCAAAGCCCAGTTAGCCTGTTAGTCTTCGCAAAAAATTAGATTTCTTTGTTTTTATGAAGTCCCAATTTTCATAGTTTATGTGCAAATGTACTCGCGGCTCCGATCCAGAGCTGATCTTTGTGTGTGTGTGTTTCCCTGGCACTGGGGCTGATGAAATGGACACCAAACTATGATTCTTAGCCTCTGTGTTTTGAGGTAAAGTGGGGAAAGCACACAAGAATGCCAACTGGCCGGAGGAGGTTGACATGTTTACTGTTTGTGTGATATAACTGCAGCTCAGCTGCAGTATATGAGTCCACAGCAGAGAGCTGGACACCATCAAAACAAAGGAAATACAGAATGCTGGAGAGCTACAACAGCCTCGAATCAGTTTTAGCTCTTGAAATATGTACCTTCAGTCCAGACTGCACCTTTGTAGTATTTATCCAAGAAAGGGGGATACAATAAAAACAGACCTTCCGAGCATATAGAGGATTCAACTTTATAGCCGGTATGAATGGAATTCTTCTATTTTTACAGAAATCACTTCTGGTCTGACTCTGGAATTTCTGACTATTACATTTATTGGAATGGAATTTTATATTAAAGCAAAGCCTTTTCTTATCTTAGTAGATTCCTTTAAACTTTTGTAACTAGTTCCTGCGCCAGTCTGGAACCTCTTTGATAATTTATTTACTTATTTTAACCAAACTGCTGGTGTTGAGGAACAAATCGAGCTCGGAGGCACCAGCCGATCTTCAAAAACATCCTAATTTCACTTGTCAATTGTAACTTTCGACACAGGATATGGGCCTTGAAATTACTTTTGCCATCTGTATAGAGTTGCATTTGCATTTGAAAACCCCAACAACATTAGAGCAAATCAAGAGAAGCTCATTGAAAGGCAGTTGAAAGACGCTTCCAAACAGACAGAAAGGCATTTCGTGAAAGAAAAAAGCGAAAATCCTCCCATAATTCAAGCAGAGGTCTGTTTATCCACCTGCCGCAGTGTAGTTCATGGCTATTGCTGAATTTCTTTAAGGGTTTTGGATCTCTAATGATCCCAGCATGTTTCTGAAGGGTATATCTCACCCCAAGCAGTGCTGTGTGTCGACTCCCCCCTGTGCCTGCAGGAGCACAGAGCTGCACTGACCACTTTATCCTGTGGGATAAAACCAGTCTTTCAGTCTCCATTTACGCCCTGGGGGAGCAGGGCTGGAGCTCCAAGGCTGACACCTCAAAAGCTGGAACACAGCCACAGGTTACACATGGGGCTGTCTGTGCTTTGCTTTGTATGAACTTGTCCTTTTGGCTGACAAAGTCCAAAACTCATCAGAGCCACTTTCAGACAGAAACTCTAGAAAATAGGTGTCTGGACTTTTCCTGGAGTTTTCTGTTTTATAAATGAAGAACTCAGTTGGAGTGTGACCAGGCCAGGCCTTGTGACTTGTAAATATTTATCTTAATCCATAAATTTGCATGAGCAATTTTTTTTTTTTTAGGCTCAGATATGTCGACCAATAATTGCTTTTTATCTCTGGGAAATGTGCAGGAGTTTATAAAGCTCCCCAAGATGTGAGACTTGTGGGTAATTGAAATACCTCCATGAAATCATGATTTGATTTGTTAGTTCTTAGATGAGGAGCTGATAAAGTTGATCACCTTGGTTCATAATGTTCATTCATGATTACACTAGTTTGAACTTATACAGGGCCTGTTCTAAACCTGCTTAGAGTGAGCTGCTAGCTTGGCCTGCCCTATTGCTATTTCAGAATTATTTTTATGACTCCACCTGGACACAAAGCAACTTTACTTGATTCCTGTTTAAGTGTTAGGCTCATCAGTTTGAATGTTTGCTGTTACTGTTTCATACAAATGTGTGTTGGCTGTATCAGAGGTCTTTTAAAATGACACAGTCTTTAGGCCCACGTTTACAATTTTTCAAAATAAAAGTTTCCTGATTCAATTCAACACATAGACGGTACCTAAGGTCGAAGAGGCGCTTAGAAGTCAGTTATTCTATGAATGTTGCTGCCATAACGATGTCCAACACCGTCCATCTGTGTCAGTCCAGTAGAGGGAAATCAGATTACCTAAATGAGCAGGCGAGACTGATATAATTTACCTTGGGCACCAGTACTCCACACAGCATCTCCATGGGCTCATGTGCCAAGTATGAAGATGATAAGATGGTTCTGGTTTGTTTCATATACAGACCTTCTGGTCTTCTGGTGGAAGAGTAGGTCGATGCTTTGTGGTTTACAATAAGCTACAGTACTGCATTGAAGTATTTTGTCAGACCAGAGTGGGGTGGTGGCCAGAAGCTGTTTTGTACTTGCAGTCCCTATTGACCAATCGCTGCGTCTTTGTCTGCCAGATCTCTCAGTGCCCAGTGAAAGTCAATAGGAGGCTCCATGGAATAGAGGCATCCATCTCACCGCCTGTCTGCTCTGTCACATTTATAATCTCTCTGTGTATGAATACATCACAGAGTGAGTGCCATCGGCCATCAGATGAGTCCAGCTCTTTACCATAGATGCTAAGGCTAGATGTTATTTCCCCCTCTGCAGTCTGAATAACACCAAGTCAAATAAAACGATAAAGATATTCCATTAAAACAGATGTTGTTAGCAAACACAGGTGGGGTTGTGAACCAAATGTTTCGTGTACAGCATGTCCTGCCCTCCTGTCACCTCTCCAGGTTAAGGAGAAACAAGTGCAGAGGAGGTGCTATTAATTCTGTCAAAGCTAGTTATCTCTCCACAATGGCAGCCTGACAGCATAAGGCCTTTTCATATTGACTTTGACTGTGATGCTGACCCAATGATCGTTGATGTAAAGGCTGCTGCTGCTGCTGTGACAGGCTGTGGATATTTTGTTCCCCAAACACTCACCACACATCAGGCAGGGTCATGCCCTGCTGGAGACCTGTGTCTCACTGTCCCGGTCGGTGCCAGTGGAGGGCAACATGGCCCCTGACATGCTCTCCTGGGAAGTGTTACCATGACACAAAAGGAAAGCTCCACAGCTCACATGTCCAGGCACTGGTCACCCTCTGTAAGACAAGTCACTGTGTCTCTCAGTCCCACAGATAGGACATGCCCACGGTGCTGTTACAGCCCGGCCACTTACGCTGTCTGCAAGAGGAGAGAATCTACAAGGAGAGGAAGGGGTCGGGGCAGTGGATCGAAGGGCAAGCGCTGCCACCTCATGGGATATTAGGCGTGGTTTTCAGCCCTGCTCTTCCACTCAAGCTTGTCGGCCTCGCCCCCGCGATCACGCTTCTTTTCCATAGTATGTGTGTGTCGAGCCAGGAGCTCGGCGAGCTCGGTGAGCCCGTCAGAGCGTCTTAGCTTGAATATCAGTGGATGTGAAGTTCGTTCCTCTTCAGTTGTTTTGCCCGGGGCTTGAAATTCCACAGTCTGTATGCGTAGTCCTTTCTATGCTGTATCAATAGCTTTTTATATATATATATATAAAGAGAAAGAGAGAGAGAGAGAGAGAGAGAGAGAGAGAGACTTGTGCTGGGGTCAGTGTTAAACGTCTCGGAAAAAAGAGCTTTGTTTTGATTTTCCACAGTACACAAACTGCCAGTCACGAACAGCCAAGCAGCAGTAATGGCTGAGACTTGTCATGTTATTACATTAGTGCAGATAACTTCCAATTTTTTATCTGTTTCTTTATTTGTAGGTAATTAGCATTGTTTGAAAAATAATCAGAAATAAACAACCAAACGTGATTTCTTTGTCTGTTTAATGTTTTCGATCTCCGGTCTAGTTGCTCAGCTGCTCACACACATTTCAAAACCATGTGTTTTCTTTGCACTCGTCTTTTTTTTTTGACTCTGCCCTTTTGTTCCCCTCTGATTTTTAATAATAATAGAGAGATAATGCAAGTTTACACACCGCTTATGACAGGAATAGTTTTAAACTGTGGCTTTTGCAATCAGAGCCCGGTATGGAAGTGGATTTTTACTTATCAATCCTTATCAGCAGAGAGGGATTTCGTGAGAGCTTTGCTGAAGATTTTCATCCATAGTAATTTCTCTGAGTCTTCAAAAGTGTCATTCATTTTATTCACAACACGTTCTGTAAATACCACGTAAGATCTTCTTTTTATCCAACTTTTTAAGTCTTCCTTATTATCTTTATATCCTCAATCAAAGTTTCCTTTTATGTTCTTGGAGTAAAATACTCAGGATCAGTTCTAGTGAAAATAAATATTACCTGGTCTCCCTCTCTATATGCAGCCATCACACTGAAGCATGCACCTTCCTCCCTCTATGGCACCACACTGTTTTGGTGTTTTGGTGCACCGCTCCATTTTAAGATGGCTGCCCAAAAAAATGGCTGCTGTAGCCTCTTTGTTTACTCGAGAGATGCTCTGCTATGTTCCAGTCTAACAGATTGGACACAGCCGCCCCATGGTTCGGCTCCAGCGTTCAGCACCATTATGACAGAAGCCCAGAACAAATCCACTTCACATTTCGGTGTCAGCGCGTGGTTATGGCGAGGAGACACCTCTATGCAGTAAGTGAATAATTTCCGAAAATAGAGAATAAGTTGTGCGCTCCTAGGCGCTCCTGGTCAGTTCCAGACCGCACTCAGATTGGAGCTTTCTGGATGGAGCAAGAGAAGGAATAAGGACTTTCTTTATTTCTTTTTTTCTTTTTTTTTTTCACTCACTCTCCGTTTTAGAAAAGCTGAAAATGATCTGTCAAAGACAATGATACAGGACTGCGTGATGGATGACTATGGCTTACTCTGTCTCTCAATCTTTCACTCCTTCCTCCTCCACTATTCTCTCTGCCATTCCCTTCTTTTCTCAGAGGAAAGCCATTATTTCCATCACCCTCCACATCTCAGCCAAATTCACTGTATCTGTCCGTGCCTGGCCAAAGGGAAGAAAAAGCCATTCTGTCGGGGTTGAATTTCATTTCCCTGCCTGCACGTACCGTGTTTTTATGATTTGTTCATGGTGTGGTATTACAGTGAGATATTATTTTACAGGCGTGCACCACATAGCAAGGCGCTGCGGTGACTGCTGTTATTGAAATTTTGATTATGATTAAATTTGTGTACATGCATCTCCCCAGAGATAGCCGGCTGATTGTGGAGGTGTATTTCCAGGCATGAATTTAAATTAAACAATAATGGCAGCTTCACTGTGGACACATCGGGAATCCGCTAAAAGATTCCAGTGTCCAGCCAGGAGCAAAACCCGATGGGCATTTCTGTACAAAGAGGAAGAAGAGCGTGCATTAACACACCTTCCTGACTACCATGTCAGCTGACCGATATCTGAACCTCTCCCTCACCTGCAGTCTGTTATTTCCCTCTCTGTGTAAAGAGCATTGCAACCAGAGGAGCATTAAGCCTTAAAAGGTAGAACGTAATCAACCGGTGTAGCGCCGGCCTTCATCCTGCACATTACTATCCCATTGTGTCTGGCAGTCGTGCTAATGACATTGCACGCGATTAGCTCGTCACTTGGCTATTGTGCTTGTATCAGTGTGTGTACATGTGAGCACCTTTCTCCATTTAAGGCCCCTGCTTTCCCTCGACCATCTTCTTTTTTTCTCCCCCTCCTCAAGCCGCTTTCTTCCCACTCCAGCACTTTTTCCCCCACACCCAGGCCTGTTATTAAATCTCATAGCAGTTAGTTGATTCGATCAGTGTGTGCTGTAATGTTGTTTACCGCAATGGGACCTGGGTGTTATAGACACACTAATCTCTCTCCCTCTTCTCTTTCTTGACGTTCCTCTCCGAGTCGAGCAATAAAGTAATTTCTCTGGGGAAAAGGAAAGCCATCTTCTTAACCAGAGGGGAGTGTGTACGTTCAGGTACCAGTCCGTGTCACCGGCACAATAAGTGCAAAGAGCTGCAGCTTATGCATGTTCATGGTTCGAGTCCTTTGGAGACTCTGGTGTCCTACCTCCTGTTATTGTAGGATTGATCCAGGCCGATAACTTTTTGACTCAAAGCACCCAAAGCCCTCCTCTGTGCCACTCCTGCATGCACCCACAGCAGATGGGTGGCCAGTGGTGAGAGGTTCTGATACAGGCACAGCAACGCTGCTGGCTATAGGGGAGGCCGAGTTCGCATAGTGACAGTTGTCAGCGCTAACCATGTCTGAGAGAAATAGCTGATCCCCCAGCCGGGATCAGACTGCTGTCTCCGCTTCCCCCGGACAGAGCAGGACGAGTTTATATTTAGTACCTGATGAATCTTGATTTTATCATCCTCTCTCTAATACACTGTTTCTGACATGTCTGCAGCCCCCAGAGGGAAGAGGGATGCTCCTGGTTTTGCTGCGTGTGCATATGCGTGTGTGCTCGTGTGTGTCTGCACGTAGGATCGTGCAGGAGAAGCAGATGGATAACTACTTCAGATTCTGAGATTTTTTATTTTTTATTTATTTTTTTTAACAGTCCTTGACATCACTAAAAAACAAATAATTCTGAATTATTTTGTTGATTATTTGATTGGATAAATGAAGTTATTTCTTATGGGAAAATATCAATGTAGTTTATTGATTTGAAGTTGTTTTTATGTATTTAAATGAATGTAGATCAAATGAAATGCAAGGTTAACACACTAACAATTAACAATTTAAATATACTTAAATTAAATATAAATATTCAAATAAGTGAGGAACTCTGAATATAACACATAATAAACCAATCAAAACAAAAAACAACTGTAATAATTAAACTCTAAAAGTCTCTGGGCTGAGTGCAGTGAATTCCTCCACATCAGTTGTCTGGCCCCTGCTGGGGCCCCTCGCTGCTGGCTCATGTGCTCCACATGGGGTCACACTAAGCAGTCAAACACAGAGCATCCCTCTGCTGTCAGATGTATCTGTGCATTGACAGGGGATTCATTTAGCTTGTCCCGTTGGAATTGTTTTCGGAACGTTCTCTGCAGGTCCCCGAGTCAGAATCCTTTCAGGTGAGATACAGTCGCGCTTTTGACCGTTTAGCTTCAGGCGTTATATTGTGGTGTCGACTCCAGTTTGACACAGCCACCGGCTAACTGTAGGCTAACCTGCTGTCAGACCCCTCTAAAGAGTGTGTTGCAATGTTAAATAAAAAAGTGCAATGTTACTAATGGGCACACGCAGCAATGTTAATGTTGCAGAAATCAGCATCGGGGGGTTAGACACCGGCCGTGTAAGAACCGGTGCCAGTCTTCCGTACTAAAGGCTATGCAGGAATTTTCAGATTCTTGTGTGCATCCAAACACGCTCGCACCTTTGTTAGTGTGTCTTGATGTGAGCGCCACATTCCACACATGCAGTGTGTGGTCCATATGCATGGATGCTGTGTATAGTACCACCACTCCTGTCCCTTCCCGTCCCTCCTCCCCAGCCAGCTTGACAACAAACACGGAATGGCTTGGCACGACTCGCAAGTTATCTATCTGGCTCCCGTCCCTGTTCTCCGGCGCGTTTTTTTTTTTTTTTTGTTGAGTCAGAGGAAACCATCTGCTGCCCGGTGATAATGGGCGGCCGGGGAGGAGGGGACTGGAAATAGGGAACGCAAATAAAATTGAGGGAAAATGGCAGGCGCTGTCCCAGAACCTACGGTACCTTCCTGCCTGCCTGCAGCAAGTCTGCCATCTTAATAAACACCCCGTCTGATATCTCCTGGCACCCGTGTGTGTGTGTGTGTGTGCTCACATGTATTTTTTCACCTGTGCACACACATACGTCTGTTGTGTGAGTGTGTGTGTGTATTTCCTATCTAACCTTGATCATTTTCAAGTTGGGATTGTTTCTGAGTCGAGTAGATACGCTGTCAATGTGATGGCGCTGACTAAGAACCTTTTTTTTTCCCCTCCTCCCACTTGTTTTTTACTCCCTCGCTTGCATTAAAAACTATGACTGATGGATTGGCTTTCAACAGGAGACTTTTTTTTTTTCCTCGGTTTTGGGTAAATGGGTGGGAGTATTAATGAGAATGTATTATGAGGCAGGTGCAGGGCTAAAGGAGAGAAGAGCAGTCAGTGTTGTGAGTTAATGAGGAGTTACCTGTGTAGAGGGGAAGGTGAAGCGTGGCTGGAGAGGAATACAGTAAAGCTCACAGTGCCGAGGAGGCAAAACACTCATTAAAACAAATAGTGGGCTGTAGAATGCAACCCCTCACCTTGAAAACACTCTGGATTTCCCTCCCCTAAGTCTCCAGGGCCCTGGGATGGAATTGAGCGCTTAGGGCATTCTCTGAGTAAACCATTTCAGTTTTCTCTTGTCTGAAGTCGACAGGTTGGAGCCGGACAAAAAGAACTGACAGCCTGTCTCCCCCCTAAACCCAGCGTCATTCTCCCACTCCATCACGCTGTTTTCTATTTTGCCTTGAGATGTTTCCTTTCGCTTTTTGTTTTTTTATATTTCCTTTGCCTCCAGCACTTACAAACTGTCAGGCAACTTTCACCGCGGATTTATCGAGGGACACTCGTTGAACTTATCTGATATTGTGAGGCTTTTTTTTTTTTGTTGGTTAGTTTTTTTAATAGAGCAGATGTTGTGCTCTGTTAATTCCATGCTTAAGCTGCTACCATGTTTCTGGCTCCGTAAAGGTTGCCACTACATCCATCAGCAGGCTGCAGTATTTAATGCCCCTGTGACCATGTGTGGATGGAGGTCCATACATGTCCTAATGTTATGAACGTAATGTCTCAAGAACAATTCCCATGAATGTCTTCAGATTTACAACAACATTGGCGCTTCAGTCACCAGAGCTCACGGTGCTGTAAACGTGATTTCATTACGTGCGTCAGAAAGTGCTTTTGACTTTGTAGGAATTCGATGGTCAAGGGTCAAATTCACTGTGACCCCACAAAGCAATTATTTTGGCTTGTCAATGGGATTTTTTTTCCCCGCAACACCTCAATGGAATTCTTTCAGATTTTCCGCACTTTTTAAATTGAACTCTTGGATTAACTGTTTAGATTTTGGTGGAGAAGATCCCAGTGAATTTATATCAAATCCAAAAAAAAATGTCATGTAGAGAACTCCACTGTTTGTTGTGGGCAGCAAGCTGTAGTGCTGTGTTTTCTCATTTCTTCAGAAATGGCTTTGATCCAGTACGTAAAGCTGCACATTAATTCACTGTGATTTGAATAGTTTGGATTGCACTTTTGTTGTTGTGCAGCGAGCTGACAGTCTGTCGGGCTCTGGTGGCATTGCTGTTGGAATGCATGATGGCGTGCCTGATGAAGTGGATGGCGGGTCAGCGAGGATAATGGAATTGAAGGGATGCAGGGATCAGCCAGGAGGACGCAGGAGGGGCCCGGTGACCAGGTCTTTTCTATTAACTCGGGGGGACGGCTGGGGTGAGCAGGTGGAATCAGGCTTGGCTCTGCCCTCGCTGCCGCCTGGTTGTTAGACCCGGCTTCCAAGCTGCAGATAGGGAGAGCAAATATTGCTCAGGGGTCCAGTGGTGATTAACCCTGTGTTTTCATCAGCCTGGGCTGGCCCGATAACATTTCTTACTCCCCTCCCAGAGCAGAAATATTAGAGATATGGCTCCAAAGAAAGGCTTAGAGAACTCTCATTTTGGTTTGGTGAAGTTGAAAGGACTTAACCCATCTATATATATATATATTGGCATCTAGCCTTTGCTTTTCATTTACTGTTTAGAAATTACCCCTTTTTTTTTAAAACCGTCGCAAAAAACTTTTTGTTTACTCAATTCGCTGCAGAATTACTCATCCCCCTTAAATGAACACCATGTTTAATTCATTGCAAAATTAAGATCAACAGAATCTCTGGGGGCGGAGGTTTCTTGAATTTAAATGGATTGCACACTAGAAAGTCAATTGTTATTACTTTCTAAAAAGAGAAATATTGGTCTTACGCCAAAGACTCTTGAGGCCGTAAACAAGATTTCTCCCCCTGGTTTCCATTATATAAAGGCTGTAATCAGCGCTCACTCACTCAGTGCTGATTATACGCCATGCTCCATCATTTTCGCTTCAATACCTTAAAGAACAATTCAGAGGGCTGTGATTTGCTGTGGGGTTTTTTTTTTTCATTCAAACTAATGAATTAACTATTGTGCTTAAACCATACTTGTTGATGGCATTGATTTTAGAGCCATTTACAAATATTTCTCTGGATATGTGCTTTTTTTCCCGCCCTCATATGATTCGATGATTGATGTTGTTTTGCTGCTGTGCAGGTCTCTGGTCTGTCACCCGGAGACAACCAGACCCCAGGACTGCTGCTGGCTCCAGGGGTGAGGTGGGGACAGACGCCCATCAACCAGCTCACACCGTGGGACACCGACGAGCCCCCTGCCAAGCAACATCGGGACAGCGAGCCCACCGGTAATGAATCTCTCTTACACACACACACACACACACAAGTTTTGCATCATCTGTATGCCGGCACACACACACACAATACAGCTCTGGCCATCTATAGCAGCATCCAGTGCTAATGAGGCATCTTGGCTGCCTTGCCCTAAATAAAATCCAGGCTTGCCTCCACATCATACTTTACATATGTAATGATGCAGAATGTACATCTACAAACACATCTTTACATAAAGCGGATTAATTATGCCCAGAATTTTAAAAACATTCTAAAAAGTTTCAAGATATAAATCTATTCCGGTTCCCTCACCAGCCTCACCCCCTCCCACCGCCGCCGCCACTCTGCTCTCGTTATATTGTCCTTGTTAATGTTATTGTGTCACTAACTGAAGCTGATTTAGTCTAAATTAAACCTGTGAGCTGAAACCTCCAAGTCCTCCAAATGATCTCCACCAATTCTAATTTAGACGTCAGCCTTATTCTGCTCATGTCACTTTAAAACGTGTAGAAAGGAGTCGTGCCCACGCCCGACACTAACGACTTGAGCCAATGTTAAAGTTTTTTTTTTTTTTTTCCTAACTCTTATTTTAATGAACTCATCCAGAGTGGGTCTGCCCTTCAGCAGTCGCTTTTCCTCTGCCCCGTGCTAATCGCAAACGTGTCTCATTCAAAGAGTAATGCTGGCGCCAAGCTTGTTCCAGTGGAAATTCTGGCTCGATGAATCCAGATTGCGGACAGCTGTTACTCAGTGGAGGCAACGCATCACTCTGAAAACACATCTCAACTCTGCTCCTGCCTCAGCTCATCTCCTAATTATAACTCCGGCATTTTACGTAGCCAGTGCTCTAATGACGGAGTGATGCGGTTGTGAGAGTGAGAATGCGGCGCTCTGTCTTTGCCTCCTGCTGCTGTGCACGCCCCCCTGCCGTGTGGCCACAGACCCCCGCTGTTTGGCCACGGCCCCCATGCTGTGCGGTGAGGGCCTGGCTGAATTGGCCTTGACATTGTGGAGACCTTATATTGTGTAAGGCTCCCACACACACACACACACACTACAGCTCAGATTGAGGTGCGAGCAGAGTGAGATGTCACCGACCAGGCACGCTGTCGCATATGACACTCAAATCCCAGCATAGTGTTGCATATTGATTCGCGCGTGTGCGCTATTCCGAACTGTGACTGGCGTTTGCAACGGAGCCAGCTCCCTTCCACACTTCACTGAGCTGTGTTGCCAGAAAGTTCTCTGCCAACTGTGCCAGAATTAATCAACGATTTCTTTCAATGGAAACTTCACTGTTGTGTCGGTTGAAGAAAGTTTTCCTCTTGGAAAAGAAGAAGTTTTGACTTAAGTCCCCTTGTAAGAAAATAGTTTGATTCCGTGTTCTGGACCAAAGTCAATCGAGCGAATTGATAAAAAAAAAAAAAAAAAATGGAAACTAGCCACTTTAAGAAACCATGTTAGTTCAATCAGAACAGTTGTGTCCTTGTACTTTACTTTGTTGACTCTGCAGGAGATGCCTGTACATGTAGGTCAATGTTGAGTCATCGTAATGCAATAGTTTCCCTAATTATACCTCTTTAGTAAGAGACTGAGGAAATGCTGAAGGACAAGAACGTTGAACTGGACGACAGATAGAATGTGTATGCGTTGGTTTCTATTCAGTGTCATTGCTGAAGTAAAACCTTGATGGATTATCTGACATGAATATATTATGTGAATCCACTTGATTATGACACTTTTTTATCAAGATGAGCTACGAAGAGAGCAAGTGAAATCCTGCATTGGTGCCGATTAGCTCAATGACATAAGGACAGTGAACTGAAGTGGCTTCTCCTCTCCACTTACGTTCCCACCCTCTCCTCTTATTTTTCTTTTTTTCTGTTGCGCTCTCTCTCTTCCTCTCCATCCCTCCATTGTACCAGCACGGTTAGCGTTATGAATAACGTGGGCTTATTTCTTTTTTATATACTTAGCTCTTTTGCATGCTGCGATTTAGCCTTTGGCCCCTTGGCAGACTGATGATGTTATTTTTGGAGCTTGGACTGTGGCAGGAGGAGCAGAGGGAGATGGGGGAGTGAGCAAATCCAAGAGGAAGGAAGGGGAGGGAGGGAGGGAGTCTGCGCTCAGGTCCAATATGGCCACGTCTTCCCGGCACACCCTCAGCATCTAACGCCTCAGGGTAGGGAAACGATTGGCTCAGAGTGTCTGGGTAAACAGGCTCTAGTGCACATAATAGCGCAGACTGCCACATGCGCTGGGCAAGTTTGGAAAAGCTTTTGTTCATCCAGCGGAAAAACAAACATTTCAATCTTATTAGAGTCTTGATCCTGTGTGCAGATCTGCCCATTGCCTCAAATATTTTCAGTTTTTGCTATTAAGCCACAAGTCATAAACAAACTTTGACCGAAGCAGAGCAGCACTTGTGGTGTGGAGCTAGACAGTTAAGCTGGAGTCTGTTTTCTTCCTCTATTTAGAGAAACCTGCGCTGGTTTTCTGTGCCTGACTAAAATACGAGGGAATTCATTTGCCCTCATCTTTCTCATTGCTTTACCCACCTGCCTACTCGGCTGAAGACTTCTAACAGCATTGGTTAGCAAATGGTGAAAACATCATCGTTATTATTCTAAATTTTGACTGCAGATAAAGCGGGTTCTGCAAGGTTTTAACCTTCGCACACAGCGTCCAGCACACAAAAAATAAAAAAGGAAAATTAATATTTCTAAAGTGGCTGAGGAGCATTAATACAGGACAAGAAAAGACTGTCATTCAATCAGCAGACCTCTGAAATAGATGGGCACTGCACTTTTTCGTGTAAAAGTAAATTAATTGTATGTTTTGTTGTCCTTCAGGTCCCGGGTCCTGGGCCGCACCGGTAGCAGCGGTGAGCCAGCCCAGCCTCCTGCCCCACACCTACGCCCTCCCTCAGCCGCCGTCCTTCAACCACAGCGTGACCGCGCAGTCGCCGATCATCGGAGTAACCGCATCCATCCAGACGCCAGTGCCCCCGCAACACCCGCTCATGACCGCCCACTTTCAGCTGACGCCGCAGTCGACGCAGCAGCCGCCCTCCATGGTCCTGAGCTTGCCCAGCCAGCCGCCGTACCCCTCGGCTCTGCCCACCATCGCAGCGTCCGCCCTCGCTGCCCAGGCCAACCATGTGGTTCACCGGAGCCCTCACAGCGTCATGGGCAACGGCCACCTGACCTCTCACCTCATCCAGCCCCCCGCCCTGCCCCTGACCAATGGACAGGCAGCAGCAGCGGCGGCGCAGGTCCAAAACACGGCTGCAGACAATCAGGACGGTCCTAACGGGCTACAAATGCTGCGGACAGTCGGGATGGGGAAGTACGAGTTCAGTGACCCGGGACATCCGAAAGGTAAGCACAGCCAGCCTCGGCTGACGCTCTTGGCACGGGAGGCTTTCATGATGTTTTTTCAGAATCGCTCTCCAGATATGGAACCTGTCACGCCAAACTTTCAAAGGCTAAATCAAAGCGGGTCTGTTCTGCAATCTGAGCTCAGAAGGGGAATCCAAGAAGGTGTCAGGTCTTAAATCAACGTAGTCTTAGCTCTCTATTCCTCACGACTTCCCCTTATGTGAAGCCTTGCTGGAATGAAATACATAGGCCTCTGCCCTCTGCCTGTATACCAGAGCTGCTTTGATGCCAACAGTCGTAAACAAGGCCACAAACCCTCAAAGCAAGGGGTTGTTAAAATACAACTTGCAACCAGAGCTAATTCACTTCAGCTCCTCCAAGGTCACGGAGTAGAAGTTCACCCACTGCGGCACGGAGGCATGCGCAGGGACCCTGTGGATCCCAGCACGTCTCATGTTTACTTTTTGATATTCGAGGTCTTAGAATATTTGGAAAGGTAAGGAGGCGGCATTAAATTTGATCTGGCCATTTTAGATTTCAAATGAACGGCCATCTCTGCAGCATTCAATGCCTACGTGACTGTGATGGTGCGGGGCTGTGATCTGCATTTTAAAACACATTTGGAGTGTGATCGCCCAGCTTTTGATTTGACTGGCGGTAGATAAAGGTTTGTGTGTGTGTGTGTGTGTCTGTTAATTGTGGCCTTATTTCAGGATTCGTATTGTGAGCGACGTTTTGCTGGTAATTTTAGGAGCAGTTGCAGAGGCAAGAAAGAAAGATGTGACGCCTTCATAATGACCTGGTTTTCTGCTTTAATTCACCATGAGACGCAATCTGATCTTCATCTAAGTCACAAACAAACAACGGAGAGTGTAGACAAACATAATGCGCTTCATCTAATAACATTCAAAGAAAGTAATGATCTCTTGTGCCTTTTCTAAATACCCAGTGGGAGGGAGGTGTGATAGATGTACACAAGAAAAAAGGAAATTGTCAGCAGAGTGTACTACCTGCGAAGAGACATATCTACATTAATATTGTAATTTGTGATTGTTTAAAACGTCAACCCTTAACAGGAATTCACTAGATCTGGAAAGAGTGTTACATTTTCTTTGTTTAGGACGGAAAAGTTTCAGAAAGCGTGTCAGGACTGGAAAACCTGCAGTATGGCCTATAGTGAATTCTTTGAGAAGAAGTACATGTCGTTCTGGTTGCACAAGCGCAGCATCTTATATCGCCGCTTCTCTGAAATTGCTTGGAAGTGTGTCAGGTTTATCTTTTCACTGCTCCTAGTCTGGAGGCTCACAAGGCCCACACGAAACACAAGGCAGGAAGAGCTTTCAGTCCCTGGCCTCACATCTCTCTCGAAATCGTTTGAAGCCTTGTTGACTAGCACCGTGTTTGTGAAGGTGCTCCGCCGCTCCGGCTCCATGCCTGCGAGTCTGCGAGCCGTAAATTGGTGTTTGGTTTAACCTTGGAGTTTATGACGCAGGGCACGGGAAACAGATGCTCGCAATCCCCAACCAATTTTCGCATTTAATGAAGCTTTTAATTTAGGTTTAGATTGTTTTCTTTTTCCTGACTCATTTTGATCAATAAAATGTGTGCAAATGAACTTGTAGATTGCAAAAAAGCAATTATTTCGGGTGGGCTGCCTGAGATATATTGAAATCAGGTAGAATTGGAAACAGATAATTAGTCGAGCTTGTCGGCTCGGTCCGGTCTCCGTCGAGCGAGAGCGAGAATAGACTGTCGGGGTACATTAACCATGAACACGTCAGAATTTGTTGTCCTTCCTCTTACAGGCAAAAGAATCTGTCTCATTTAAACTCCAGTATTTATAGAGGAGCATGTGAAAGGGAAGGGGACGGTGCAGGATTGTCGGAGCTTCGCTGTGATTCATATGCTGATGACTTTATTACATTGGGTTTGTATGGTTCCGTTCTGCTGTTGCATTTCAAAGGCAGGAGGGAAAACACCCCCCCCCGTGTCAATTTCTAGACATCATACATTCTCGAAACCTGGAGCAGCCTTCTCTGAAGGTCAAACAGCAAATCGAGGCGCTTGAATCTCACATCGGCTCCACCGCCATTTCTGTCATTGCTGTTTACCAGTGCGTCGACATTTCTGAGCGCGCCATCGGGCCAATATCACAGCAGAAACAGGTAAAATGTGGAGCACGAGGATATTCGCGGCCATGACGTCTTTGGTGCTGACAGGAATACTTAACTGTGTCACCCCGCGTGCCCTTCCCCTCAGTCTCCGCTCACTGCTGTTGTTCCCGTCTCTTGCGTTCGTATCTTTCTGATTATCTCTGTCTGCTGCTTCCTGTCTCTTTCCTTCCTTTCCTTATCGCCTACTCCAAGAAGTCACAAATCCCAAACTCCCACAGGTCTTATGCATTCTGTTTCAAATCAATTAACGCTGCATATCTCTGAGGCGACGGGTGTCTACTGTTCTGCTGCACTGACATCGTCGTAAAATATGGAGGGGAGACGCGCCCGAGACCTCCATTCTGACTCGCTTCTGTTACAATTATCTTGTACCTGCTGCTGGCGTTTTCTGCGCAGACTTTTCAAAAAGCTGAGACCAAAACAGAAATAATGGGAGAAGAAAAGTGAAAAGGCATCTGCAGGTTAGAGGTCGGTGTCTCTGCAGTCCTCTAATGACTGAGGTGAGGTCGGCGGATCTGATCGCAGGGCAGCAATCGTGGATTATGCTCACATCAGGTAAAAAAAATCATTGGCAGCAACGCCGGTCACAAGCTGACTTTATTTTTCTCAGGGATTTCTTTCGGTAAATTGCAATTTAATTGATGAGATGTTCGGTGCAGCAATCGTCTCCACAAAAAGAGGTCCCCTTTGGCAAAAGCCTGCAACTGCCCACAACTACACAAGATCCATCCCGGATCAGATCTGTTTCCTGTTAATACCTCCATGCCAAATCTGGACCCGCCCCAACCCCCCCAACATACAACAGAACCAACCCGACGCCCCCTGGTGCCTGTAAATTTATACGGACGTCTTTTTTTTACCTGCGGGTACCTGACGCCAAAGAGTTTCTGGTGTAAAGCACGAAAAAATAAATGGGGGACACCTTGCTCGAACAGAAATACAACAGATCCAACACATTCTGTGTGTGTTCGGCTCGTGGTTGCGCGCCGTGACACTGCTCTGTCGTACTTTCTGGTCAAATCTTCATTTCCTGTCTGAGGGTTTTCAGCAGTGATGATTTGATGAGCAGTTTAAACACCAAAGCCGCTTCTTGGATGCTTGTGTTGCTGAATGAACAAAAGTTTGAGCCGGCAGTCACAACGCTCGTAAGCTCTGATCTGCTGCGGAGGTTTTGTGGCTCAATTTTTTTTTTTTTTTTTTTGGATCTTGGAGGAGCTGACAGGGCTCTTCCTCCCTTAATCCAGCTGCACAACAGCCCGCTGTGCACGTATACGCGCGTGTGCGCGTGCACAACTTCTTCTTGGGTGTGTGACTGCATGGATGTTTGGTCAGATGTCAGCTTCACAGCCTCAGAGCCAAGCACCACAGTGACAGAAATCACACTCCGTGTTTGATTTGGCTTTCCCTTCAAAGGGAGCAATTTGTCTTCGCTCTGCATCAGTGGGCACATCAACAACTGTGTGCGCCTCAGTCTGCGTGGCTCTGTGTGTGTGTGTGTGTGTGTTTACTGTGTATGTTGTGTTGTGTGTACATCTGCGCACATGCCATATGTTTGTGTGGCCATGTGTGAGGATTCACACAGTGCGGCTTGAAGGCAGCTTTAACCTCATCACCTACTGAGATATGTCAGTCACTGAGCTGTGATCTGCCTACCTGGTTTCACCATCTACAGCGGGGCTTTTCCCTCAT
Organism: Pseudorhombus dupliciocellatus; assembly: GCA_016785235.1. NCBI lineage: Eukaryota > Metazoa > Chordata > Actinopteri > Pleuronectiformes > Paralichthyidae > Pseudorhombus > Pseudorhombus dupliciocellatus. The sequence goes on along the minus strand of JAFBJW010000604.1, from coordinate 72,488 downwards.
ACCTGTCTGTCATAGTGCACACATCAAACCGCACGCCATCTTGTTAATTTCCCACACGTCCTTTGATTTTTCTCAGCATCTTCTCTTTGTCTTTATTTCCCTCAACCTCGATTTTTGTCCTGATAACAGGATTCCCACTAAGCTATCACACGCTTAAGCCCCCTTTTTCAACTGGTCAAAACAAAATCCACTAACTCCCATTAACATCTGGCTCCAGTCCGCGCTGGGAATGGATTCAATCGACATTCACTCCCGGGTAGACATAGCTTTTTTCATCAGCTCTGATTGGCACTGATGGAAACGTGACACCCGGCTGAATTTGCTAATTTGGCGAGGCGCGCGAGATGAGAGAGCCGCTCTGATTGCAGCGCGGACGTGACGTCAAACCTGATACACTTGGGGAAAAAAGACAAAGTCCTCTAATGCAAATGGGAAACGAGTCAATTGCATTAAAAAAAAAAAAAACCCTGCCCGTACCTGCTTCTTTTAGCCTCGAAGAGGTATTGAATAATCTAGCCACATGTGCAGCTCCATCCACGGCTGTGACAACTGTCTCCACTGTTTTGTGAGATGTGGGAGGACTGGCGTTGTTGTGCATGGGAAGGAAACAAAAGAGCAGGACACAGGAGGAGGCGAGAGTAGAGGAGAGAGTGTGAACATCAGAGAGAGGGAGATGCTGAGAGCAGATTCTCTGTGTGTCTATTGACCAAGTCATTAAAATCGATGGCTGTCCTGATGAATATCTGCCGGGGGAAGCTGGTGCCGAGCTCAGCAGGGACGGACTTGCTCGCTGCAAAATGTGATTGAGCACCATTTAAAGGCAACTCATGACTGGAGAAAACACATTAGTAATCAAAAGGAAGCTATGATTCCCGCACATGCGAGGCTGTTTTTCTCAGTGTTACTGCTGTTAAACTGTGCCAGCCACTCAAATGATGTTTTTGATATTGTTTTCCCAGCCTCGTTTAAGCTCTGAGCTGAGACGACTGCTGGGAGCTATGGTTGGCTGAAGGCAACTCTCTTCCTCTTTTTTTTTTTCCTGTTTTGTAAATGCCCAAAAATAAATAGCTGTTGAAGTACAGTCACTGCACAGGTTGGACGGTTTGGCTGAGATGGTAGTTTGGGATCTGTTGGGCCACCTGCTGCAGAGCCGAGCATGTGGCTCCTCGCCTCTTTTCTTATGTCAAACATCATTTTAATTCTTCCCTCCTCCTCCTCTCTGCCCTTTACCGGCTTCTTTCTCTCCTCTCTCTCTCTCCCCCACGCCCACATGCACGTGCACGTGCACAGACACAGGGGCGCTCTCACACCAGTACACGCATCAAGCAGCACCCAGCAGCACCTGGCCTCCCCTCTCTGCCCAGGAAGTTCATCTTCCAGTCAGCTCACATCAGCCATCATCTGGGGACCGAGCTGCTCCGTGGCTGCTAGTGAATGCAATTAAGATGCCGCGCCGAGTTAAGATCAGTGTTTTGCTTGAGCTATACCGCGAGACCGGGACTCGGTGCGCCTGACGCCGGCTCAGCTTTGCTCTGCTGTAACCGCTTCATCCGCCTCATCTTCTCTATTCAAACTTCAGCTTTAATTATGCATTCATTTTTGTTTGTTTTGGACAGAGCATATTGGCTCTGTGGAAACGCCGTCCACCGGAGTATTGGTTCTTTCGCCGTTATTGCCGCAATATCGTGGCTAAGTGAGGAAATTATCGGTCACCAAATTAGTATGATAGCGGCTGTTTACGAGGCCAGACTGTGCGTGCTGGCGTTATTTGATTAAAGGAGATAACGTACGTCCTTTTTCTAGTCTAAAGGTCTCAATGCACCAATATTTGGAGTTTTTTAATCCATCCCCCAGTAAAAATCGTCACACAGACACTCAGAGTTGGATGCGTGTAAACATGGGTTGGATCAATCCTGAGAAGCCGACAAGGAGAATTTCATCTTCTCGCAGAGGAGCTGTAAAATGATGCTGGTTGCTTCCAAGCCTATTTCAGGATGCCAGTGGTCGAGTTTGATTTGCTTCCAGCTCCCAGAGTGTATATCAAAAAAAGAGGACGCAAATATCTGTAATCCAGATGATCCCAATCCCTCATGAAAAATAAAATCTGACCCAGATTTAGCTCACGCTGCCACACTGTTGTTTAGCCCACGAAACATGTGCCGATTCCATGGCACCTCACTGGGGCTGTCCACTCCTGTTCTGGGCCACAAGCAAGCCATGGCAATGCTGCATGTCAGCCCAAGATGCCAAGATTAGTTTTGTGCTATTTGGGCCATATTTACCATGGACCACATACGCCGCTTCAGAATCCCGTCCAGATCTCACCCTGCCTGGACGCCGATGGTTTGCCAAAAAAGGCCCCAGTGCTGCATTGTTGGCTGAGGGTGGAGCACGGCAACCCAAAAAACTCTGACCGCTCGATAATGGCCGCTGTTGATAGTTTTACCTGGTTACATGTCTGTGGTGTTATTAAGAGACGCACACAGACAACATATCTGTCACCACGCTGATTGGTGTTGACCAGAGTGGCCCACAGTATTATCAGTATTATTAGTGGTGCATAAATATTCATATTGATTCAAGCACAGGAACACACTGTTAGCATGACAGGCTGTTCAAACCAGTTATTAAAAACGCAGCCAGTTTGTGATAGCCACACTGAGACCATTAATCACACCGTGCACATTAATTAAACCCTCCCCTTTTTCTTTCTCTCCCTCTCCCCCCTCCCTCTCTCTCTCTCTCTCTCTCTCGTCCTTGATGGAGTGCAGACTGCAGCCTCCCTGCACGATGTCTATCACTAAGACAAATATACTGAAATTGGTGAGGGGGATGTTTTCTTTGTCTTAATTTTTAATATCAAATGTGCTGACTCAGATCAGCGTGTGCGCAGAGTGAGCAGTGGCGAAATTAATTAAAGCCAATGCGGCGATGCCCTGGGTGATGATATCTTAAAGCTATCCACATCAGGATTAGCTAAAGCAGAACTTGGGTTATTATGATTCCAAAACAGGCTTAACTTGAAAAATGAAATGCACGGATTTCAGCGCTTCTGTTCTTGTTTTTTTAATTTCTATCTCTCTGTCAGCGTTCCCTTAATTCCAGATAACTTCAGTGGGAATCGAAAAGGGATTCATGAGTGCTGAGAACCTTGCAAATTATTAATGAGGCTGAAATTTATTCCAGTCACTGTGGACTCAGTATGCACAGGTAATTCTCTTAAATGAATACATGCAGTATGATGGCGGTATGTAACCTTGGCACTCAGGTCCGTAAGGAGCCTGCGTGTGATGGTATTGACTCAAACTTCTCATTTTTGAGCAGCTGGAGTGGTCTGGAGACCGCTGCGCTCCGTGTTCAGATGCTGTCTCTTTAACTTTTGCTAAGGATGGCCTCCATTGAGATGTCTAACTGTTTTCTAGTACCGCTCGGCCTCTCAGGAGAGAGCGTGGGGGAAAGGGAGAGGGAGGGGAGAAGCAGCAGTGTGTCATGAGCGGGAGAAAGGAAAGCTGCTTGCCCTCGTTCTTTCTCTCCCTCGTTATCGTATTTTAAAGGAGAGGAGCCCCCGCCAGGAGCCCCATACATTACATCCCCCCGCAGTTAATATAGGGACGGCGGATAGCTCATTAAGATTGATCATTCCTCGTCCACCTTCGCCATACCCAACGCGGCGGCGGCTTCATTAATCACCAGGATTTGGAGATAAACCTCAGTGGCGGCGGCGGCGGCGGCGCAGTCGCAGGACCTGGAGCCTGACAGCCCGGCTGCTACATGCATAATCACAGACGCGCTGCAGCCGAGGAGCAGCAGGCCCGGCTCTCTGCCACGCTAGAGGGGGCACCGTATCTACACCTCCCTCCCCCACCCTCTCCTCAAACTATACTCTCCTCCCTCCCTCCCTCCCGCCCCACCTGTCCTCTTCACTGCAATTGTCTGTCTGTTGATTTCACCCCCCCCCCCGTTGATTTCCCCCCCCCCCCCACCTCCCACTGCTGACATCACCGCTGCTGTGCTATCGTCTCCCAGCATCCTCTCCTTCCCCACCACCAACCCACCTGCTTCTCATATGCTCATACAGCCCCTGCTTTTTTTTCTTTCTCCCTCTTCACTCTTTTCCTCGATATTTTCCTTCCTTACTCCATCTGCCACCTGTAACTTCTTTCTACTTCCTCTGTTAACGCTGGAGTTGTCAGCCATTTCTCTAATAGCCTGTTTTTTACTCATGCCTCGGTTAGCGACGTGGCAGGGGGAAATTTACGAGAGGGAAGAATTCAAAAAGAAAGAACGGTAAAAGTCCAGGTGGATATTTTCATCTGAATCATCCCATCAATCTGTCTCTTTTGGCTTATTACCCTCACAAAACGTCTGCACCTTTTCTGTCCAGAGCCACCTCCAGCTTGTCGAGCATTGTAATTACTTTTATATGAAATCTTTACGACTCTGTTTAAATCACCCTGCCACTGTTTAAAGTTGACATCCACGGATGCTTCAGGCCCCATTTGTCTATCAAAGAACTGAAGATACGATTTTTGTCTTTGGTCTTTCCGCGGTTTATTTTTGATAAAACTTTGCCTTCATCAAATAAACAGGATTCTCGCTTTAACAGTCAATATGAGCGCTGTGTAAGATTTTAACTAACCACTCAGTTTGGATTCTTGCTGTGATCGCATCGCTGCTCATTTATAATATCTACTGTAGGCAGGTGGAGGCTCGAGATAAGGTTATTCCCTTTCCGCTGCCTTTCTTTCCCTCTATGACACCTTGTTACACTGTTTTGTGCTAAGAATTAAAAAGCAAATCAAAAATATTATTAAATTGAACAACCCTTGACACTGCCATTGGGTTGCCTGATTAACTCACCATTTCCTGAAGAAGCCTGCTGTGTTTCTTCTATTTTTCAGGTGTTTGTTTTATGGCTCTGCGCTTCTTTTTCAGAAGCAATTAACCTTGTTGCTTCTTTACATCATAATCAATTTTGAAAGAGAAAACTCCGTTAGCTGAAAGAGAGTTGCATGAATCAAGCCACAAATATTCATAGAGCTCTTGAAAAACAAAATCTTTCATTTTCTTGTTTTGATTATCAGGAAACATGTAGGCGTGCTACAAGCTAAGAGGCTGCGACTCTTATATCGCTGCATCCCGTAAATCCCATATAGTTTAATCTATAGCGACTATCTGTGTTTCAGAGGCTTTGCTGGCGTTCCATCTGTAAAGTTTTTTAATAAAGTGGCAGCGTAAGTAGCTCACAGTAAAACTGTCCTGACACGGCACTTGAGTAAATTGTTTTTTTTTTTTTTTTCTTCAGCTTTTTTAAGGCATATTTAGAGACTAATTTCAATCTTCTCATGTACATCTGGGCCCCGTCCCAAATTTCAGTACACTGACTGCTGAATGTGTTGCCTGCATTTGTGATGAAGTGTGACACAGTTGCTCAGAGCATATTGTGGATTGAGTATGCAGGAGAGGTCTCAAACTGGACCGGTGCCATTTGCCTCCGACGAGACGAGCATAACCCGCGGTTACGTGGCAGCAAATTGATTTGTGTGTCAAGAAGTGTCAAAGTGGATGTATGTTACACCCTCAAACGGGCCTGAATCTCAAACACCTAATGTCAGGGGCTATCTAATATGACAAGATTAATTGCCCCGAGTCAAATGTCGATGTGTTATTCTGCGCATCGCCCATGAAATAGGTAGTAATGCATTATCAATGAGGCTGAGTGTAAACACAGCAGATGTTGCGCAGGAAGCTGGTCAATATCAAATGTTTTTTCTCTTAATAAGGAGCCATAATTGCACCAGGGAAGGAGCTCAGGATCCAAAGCAGCAGCAGATGTGCAGTAGCATTTCAGCAAGAGGAAGAAAAAAAAGGAGTCCAGAAGTTGTTCAGCAGCATTAGTTTGCTAATGTTCACGGTGTGCTCTCTTATCAGAGCGCTGAGTCCAAACTTCTTTCTCACATAGAAACTTTTAAATGGGTTTGATAATGTATGCAGGGCATCTAATAAATACTAATGACAGGACCCAACATTAGCAAGAATGGCTCCCCTCTCCAAGTCATTATTCCGCAGATTTAGCAACTGGCCCGGCATGTGGAGATACAGTATATAACTCCTCTGTGACGCGGACAAATGATAATGGGCCGGATTGCAATCAAGAGATCTTTGTAGGCTGGCGCTGCGCTCTGTGAGCTAAATAGACTTGAAGCTTAGCAGTGAGATAGACCAGGATGAGCTGTCCAAACAGAGGCATCCTTTCACCATATTAAGTATACACAATGTGTTTTGGTGCAAGGGGCTGCAGCTCTGAATAAAACTGTTGGTTATTATCTCTATTCCTTCTCCCATAGTTGTTCCCACTCTCTCTCTCTCTCTCTCTCACATAGACACTGTTTTCTTATGGAACGCAGATGATGGGACGGCAGGATTGTTCACAAAAAGAGCACTGTGTGAGAGAGTTACACTTGGATTATAACTTTACGAGAACACATCAGCGGCACATAAGCAGCCGAGCATGCTGGACACAATCAGAATTTGTGGGGCAGCGCAGTCGTCTAATGGACTGTTTTCTGTCCCCGAGGAGAGAACGAGAGCGGCAGATGGAGGGAGGCAGGAATGAAAGAAAAAGCGAAGGAAAAAGAATGTGATGAAATGCAAAGATTACTCGCCTGACTCCACCGTAGGCCTGGGAGCTCATCTCAGGTGTGCACTCTGCTGCGAAGGCTCCCTCAGACAACCTAACCCTGCCACTAACCTTTCTGCTTGGGCTGCTGTGACTTTCACAAAGTTACACAGTAAACATATTGTCTCTTGGGGAGGGAGGGGTATGTGACATTTATCTTTAAGCCGAGCTGGTGACATGGGAGTTTTGTTGTTGTTGTTGTTGTTTCTCTGGTAGTCGGGCCGCGCCGCCACTTCGGGTCATCTCGGCCACAGTGTCGCCCGTAGAGATGCTGAATTCCCACATGTGCGGAGACTGTAAGGAATGCAAACCAAGCCCATAAACATTGGCGGCGAGGTGTAAGGCAAGACGGCATAACTACATTCTCTCGCACACACACGCCGGCATCTGTCCTCGGCCACCGGTGCGTGCCTTAATGTGCAAGGTTACGTGAGCAGGCTTTTGGTTTCAGGCCGTGGAGGAGAAAGTAACTCTAAACTTTTAATTAGCGTGTAAGTGGCGTTAGCACTTTGTTTTATTTCTGGTCTGTTTTGACTTTGAATGTTGAGAGAGGTGGAACTGCTTGACAGCTATTCTTAAAGGGGCATGTACACATTATTTTTAACATTGAATACTCAACTGTAGAGTGTGGAGTTATGTTTTTAATGTGTACAAATTGCATTGCCAATCTGTCGACTAGAGAAACCCAGGCTGCTCTCAATGACATTATCTCTCATACCTGTCTCAGTCTGTCCAAGTGCCCTTGCTCTGTCAAAGTGACGTGCGCCGTATACACGAAGGGCATCTGATTGCTGAAGTATTTGAAGTACTATATTTATTTTTCCATGGAGAGTTTTATAAGCGTTTGGAGTGATTACTTTGTCCCACTGCCAGGTTCCACACAGGGGAAAACGACAGATGACGGAAAGTCAGAGCGGCCGGACTCACCTGGCAGCGAGAGGGAGGCGATGCGTGTTTGTTGTAGACCCCACGTCGCGGTTTAAGGAACAGAGGAGATCCAGTGCAGTTTGTTTGCGCTGTAGCTCTCTGCTCTGCATGTTTGCAAGTGTGACGCACTCTAGGTCGGTCTTGTGCACGACTGGAAGCACCCAAGGACCCTGGTTTGCTCAGTCAACCATCTGAAGGTGAAGCACACAGGAAGCAGACATTGTGAAAGGTTGCGCTTACGCTGATGCACCCGGATCTCCTTGTCCAGATGATTCATTTCAGTCACTTAGTCTCGCTTTTTCCACCAAGGTTTATCATGGGGGTGAGACAGAACTCTCGCAGTAATTTATATGAAACAGCAACTTCGCAATTTAATTAAAGGGGAGGATGGAGAAGTGGTACGTACCCACTCTGTTCTAATCAAATCCCCTCCCAATATATATAAATGCATGTTATCTACAACAGCCAGCGACTTCTCAGAAGCCCGGCATTGTTATTCGGATTATTCTCTCATGACATTGTCTTGCCCAAAGTCGTGTGTTGAGGTGCCTTTGTGCGCTTGTGTGTCTGTTTCTTCTGCTGCACGTGTGCCCGCCTGTGTGTGTGTTTGCACTGTGACAAAGTCATCGCTTGTGGCCTGGATGAATTAGCGAGTTTAACAATGACGTCCTCCGTAATGCTTGAGCCGAGCATTTGCTAATCTGTGCTAGAGTAGGGCACCGTCTGCTCGTACAATTACATGTGGTTCAACAAAACGGAAAGAAAACAAGTAAATCTCATATTGGCATCTTGCCTCTTTGGCACTATGATGAATAAGCCAATCCATAAATTCAAGGCTCGGCCCGAGTAATAAAAAGACACCTTTCTAAAGAATGCAGCACGGTATTCTTTCTATTTTCAGTCTGTCCCTTTAAAGCATGCTTATTTAAAGTAAGGCCCTCTTTAATTCTCATTAAGTGTCTCCTATAATACAGGTTTCTCTAATGGTAGGAAATTGAGACACATTATTAAATGATTAGCCAGTGTGGAAATCAACCCATTCATCCCCAGCCATCGCTGGTTTTGGAAGTATTCCTAGTCATATTTGGAGCTGCATCGCTTGATTTCAACAGGCCATTTGCAGAATGCTCAGAGCGATGGAGGAAGCCCTAAACTGTTGAAACAGAGTCTGTCGCCTCGGCACAATTTGGCGTCTCTCTCTTGTAAATGTAAATATGTCTGTTGCCCGTAGAAACAAGTCAGAAGCACATTTTTTGCTCTGACATGGAGAATAGCTGTTGAGCCTGAATGCCTCCATTCAGCAAGCCACTACATATAGTGGCATCTATACTTCCATCATGGCAGGGCCCTTTTGTTGTGTGTGCAGTTCTGCAGTTGCTTGATTGGCTGCCTTTCTGCAGCACTGAACCAACCAATCAGAGCTGTCTTCGTGCTGTCTCCTTCCAGTGGTAGAGCAACTGAAACCTGCCCGCCGCTCCTCACTGGAGCAGTAAATTTGGCTAATTAATTCATAATTATTTATTCATCCAATGTGCATCACATTTCATTAGTCCTTCATTCTGCCCCACTCTGTTAATCATGTTGTAATGTCCTTTTTATGCGTGTATATATACATATATGTGCAGGGATGGCAGTGGTGTCAGAGTGATGGATTGGGAAAACATTTGCGGCCATGCCACAAGCTCAAGAATGAACATTAAGCTGCCTTCAAGGTGCTGCTGTAAGCGTCAGATTGTTTTCTTGATGGGGGTAAACGCATCAGAGCAATTTTAGACGTAACTGAGATGCATCACATTTGTGATCTCGGTTCTTGCTCTTTTCATTGAGAGCATTCTCAGAAATGGATGATATTCACGTGGCGAAGCTGTCAGGGGCTGTATGGATGATGCACAGTATCAGCGGCTCATTATTTCCGTATTTTCGCCTGCAAGTTATCTAGTGACAAATGTGCAGGAGTTTTTGGCTAATGCTAATTTGCGATGATCCAACTTTTCTACCCATAATTCCATTCTAAATCAGATGGACTCTGGTGTCCTTCAACTTTTTCCCAAAGTGGCCACTTACAGTGACACTAACACAACTCCAGACACTGCGGAGGAGTCTGCAGGTTTCCTCGCACCTTCCTTTGCATGAAGCTGTCATCGGCTCAGCCTGTACATGGGCAACAGTTAAAAATATCCCCTGCTCGGAGATATTCTTGGATTATGATGCTGGTCAGCTTCAGAGACGAGCGCGAAGTTAAGACAGAGCTATTTTCCACCTGTAAAGGGGTTGAACGTGAAATGCTTGAATGGGTCCTTCATTTCAGGGATGATGGAAAATACAAATATGAGCGTGGTACGCAGAGTTGGCCGTGATCGTCACATTAGTGGCTTGGCACCATATTGACATTTCGAGTAGGTTCAAAACACAGGTTTAAAAACAGCCATGGAGGAGCTCCACAGTGCTAATGATGTGTCAGGGAGCTGTAAGGGGACCACACACTCACACACAGAAAGAGAGGTGGGTTCCAGGAATATAAATCTATATAAATCTTTGACGTGCCTCTGGATCTTGTTCAATCTAAAGTTAATGTACTTATGCCCATTGGTTTTTTATTTTTCTGCTTCCGTGGGCCCGTTGCGTCTTCTTTATTTCTACGTCATGTGACATGACTGGATGACAGGCATTGGCACGGCCAGCGTTACCTCTCTACGTCCTAATTAAGATGCACTTTTGGTAAAAACATAATTTCTTGCCACGTTAAAATAACAACTTTTGAGTATCTCATATTCTTTTGGAGCATTTTAATTGGAAGTGAAAATAGGCATCATGGTATGATTTGTTTTTGTAGCCTAAAATGCTTTCAGCCAGAATAAACTCCACAATGCTCCTTTGAATTATTTTGGAACAGAAGTCATGTCCCAGTTATTCCGCGGGTAGAGTTACTCCCATGGTGCATCTGTAGGAGGTTAGACTCACTCTACGCTGATTGCAAAGAGAAAAAGATAGGCGTGTTTTTTTTTGTTTTTTTTTTTTTCCCAGTTCTGTCATGCACCCGGGTAAAATAGCGAGAAATCTTGTCCAACAAAGATATCAGTGCAAAAAAAAAGAAGAAGAATGAATTAAATTGGATTCATTTAATGCAGAGTTGTCGTTGAGCTTGAATGATTTGGTTTCCAGTTATTGTTGCTATTATTTCATACATAAATTAGAGGTCTTCTGAAGAAGTAAAAAACAGCTAAATGTTCTGATATTGTGTTTTGTTATCACAAAGGCACGGTGAGGAATATCCAAAGAAGCCTCCGTCGTCTTAATGTTTATTAAAAAAAAAAGAAGAAGCATCTTATTTGTCGTAAACGCGTGTTGTGGCGCTTGAGGGAGAGAAGAGAATAATGACAGAGCTCTGGTTTGACAGAGCCACGCGTTTATTATCAAACAGTTTGAGGGAGAACGACCACATGTCCCTGTCTGTCCCCTCCCTCCCGCCTGCCTGTCTGATGAGAAGGCCGCAGCACCAACCCAGACCAGAGACTGTCTCCTCTTCTCACCAGGCTCAAACAGAAGTACAAGAGGAACATTGCATGACATCCTGTCACAGTGTTGCAGGAGGCCAACGTGCACTCCCAGGGCTCCCTTTGTTTATGTTCTTCTTCCTCAAAGCCTCCTCTCAAAGCCTTGACTTTGTTCTGCTGGTGACAATCGTCCACTTGCATACATGGGAGTGTGTCTGACCCTTGCACCAGAGTGCGCAGTGCAGGACAGGGAGCTCTCTGTGCTGCTTCACTACTCGAGGTATTTTCTCTCATGCCTGTTTGGAGAAGACAACAAAGGCCCAGACAGTCTTTGAGGGGCACCGGTTCCTTTCCCCTGTCATGGTAACCCCTCAACCCCCCGACCCACCCCCAGGCTCTGTCCGACAGCATCGCTGGGACTCGAGCAGTTGGCCTATTTTTTTTTTGAGGCTTTATGGCATCACTCCTCTCTCAAATGCTGAAATCAGGACGGCTAGAGACTGGAGGGGGCTCGAGGACTTCTGATGCCTCGCTCGCGGTGATTTGCCGGGAGTAGTCAGGGGCTGTTGGGACGTCTCCAGACATGAATGTGGCAGTGATTGTTCGAGGTACGTTTCAGGGACCGTTTGGAGTAATTGCGCTGTGAAAGAGACACAGACTAGATTGGGTAACACACATCTGCTGGCTTTTATCTACGTAAAGCATCATTCGTTCAGCAGATGGCAGCGAGATGAGTGGCCTGATAGTGCCGGTGACATTTTGCACCCGTTAAAGGCTGACATTTAGCCATTGTGGCTTTTGAAATGAACTGTCCTGAGCTGAAGATAGTGGCAATAAAAAAAATAAAAAAAAAATCTTGTGAAATGTTGCTTTTGAAATGTGGTACTCCCCCCTCCTGTTTTGTGCTTCAAAAATAGGACATAGGGGTGGTTTGTAGTGTATTGTTCTCCACATCCTTCTTTGAAGAATCCAATAGATATAATACATTCAATATTGAGATACTTTTCCATCAAAAATGGCCTGCTGCATCAAAAACAGGTTCACGTTGGTTAAAACCTCAAATAAACACGCGAGTATGATCTCTCGGATCTGATCTCACAAAAATAAATGCATTAAAAGCTTTATGTTAAGAATATTCCGTTATTTTCCGTACATTATGTGATATAGGGTATTTTGAAAAAAATGCTTTTCACTCTAAATATTGCTAGTTTTTTTATTTATTGTTTATTAAAAGAAAATTGAATGTCTGACTATTACAAGTGCATAAAACTACATATTGAATTCTACCAAAGCATTTCTACTGTTGTCCATAATAATAATAACTCATTTTAACTCAAGTTATTATGTGTGAAGTTATCAAAATGTTTGATATAGACTGTTAGGAAGTTATATAAACAATGTTGTTTGCACAGCTTTTAACCACTGCTCACCAGTGAATTTGAATAACTTAAATTCACAGAAATTATAAAACATGAAAAGATATATAATTTAGTATATATAAAAGCTGTTTTACTGGACTACAACGCCATGTTATTTAAACAGAATTTTTGCAGGAGAAGAGGAAATAGTCTACACTATCTGTGCTAAATAAATCATTTTTATTTGAAAGCTTTGGTCAGGCAGTGTTAAGACCCTGAATTTGTATAAACAGGCTTTCGATCCAGAGAAAGAAATGTAAAAAAAAAAGCCATATCAGTGTGTCATTATTTAAGGAATAGGGTTAAATGCCTCGTCGGTCTAAGAGCTGATATTGAGTTTTTCCCCCCACTGTTGTACGAGGGACCTGAGGTTGCAGAGTAGAGAGATTACATTATCCACCAGCCTGTGCTGACAGTGAACTCTTGACCAGCTCTGTGAGTGTGGGTGTTCTCAGTGTGTGCAGTCAGAAGCAGGGAAGCTATTTTAAAGTGGTTTTCTTATCAAAGTCAGCAGGAGAGCAGAAGTTTTATTTCCCCAAACATTCATGTGAAGCTTGCACCATAGTGTTTTCTCTGAGTCTGGGACAAAAGCAAGAAAGCTATAATTATTATGTGATTATTTATTCATTTTAACTCTGCTTTTATTACCAGGGCAGTATTTCACATGGGAATTCCCCTCGTGAATCCTCCTGACATTATCAGTGCTTTGAATGTAGGTCTGAGGCCTTCTGTTCTCTACAGGAGGGGAGAGAGTTCTGCTGGGAAAGAGTTCTTTTGTGTGCATTTATTAGGAGCCACGATCTTGGCCCAGTCTGCTCGTTCTGTCGCAAAGCAGTGTTTGAACGAGAATTTCTCAAACATCCCAGCTAATCGAAAGGCTTTTGTACAAGAGTATCCATTTTGATTAGAATGCCTCAGTTCAATATGCTTCAACCCAACACTGCTGCTGCTTCCTTGAAAGCAGATCCCTTTAGTTCTAAAATGAAAACATCTCATAATATCTGTAATTATATATTTTAAAAAATCCATTCAAATATTAGCCAGACTAGCCACATTCAAAGCTACTATGTGAATACAAATTTTGCATCCTATCACTTTTAACTAGAGGTGATTGTTTATTAATGGATTAAAAAATGTATAGATATAAATGTGTTCTTTTTTTCAAGTGTCTATTTAACCCTTAATTTAATTGGTTCATTAATTAAGCTCAAACGCTCTTTATTTTTATTGGAAAGTAATCAGTTGGGGAAAATAAAATCAACCAAAATTGGTTCTGTCAAATTTGATTAATTAGTAGTTAATTAATGATATTTTAGTATATTTATCTTGTGCGTACAGCGAAACTATTTCAGGAAATATTGTTGACTTTGCACATTTTTTATTAATTGCCTGGAAGACAATTAATAAATCATAAATTAATTTCATTTTCACATGTGCAGTGATAAAATGATTAAGTGCTGTTTGACTAAACACGGTACAGTGCAGTGAAGTACTGTCCAAGCTAAAGAAAAGCCATTATGGCAGACTTGTCTATTGAATTATTGATCAGCTAGCATGGTTTGTTCTAGGTAATTAAGCTGCGAGTGTTGGTGGGAATTGATTGTTGAAAGTTTGAAAGAGAACAAAAAGGTCAAAGTCAACACATCATGCTCTTTCTGGCCCAACACAGAATGTCAGCCAATTGGACTGAGACGTGGACAATTACATGGGGGTTTGTGCAGTAGGACCGAGATTTGTCAGGAGAGAAAGGGAACGAATAATGTTTTTATATTTTATAAAACATGTGTTCAGAGTCACAGTTTGCTGTATGGATTATAAAAACACAACGGTTTCACAAGTTGTCAAGTCCTAAAACGCAAATAGAAAAGTTGAAATACATATATATTTTGTCTTGTTTTGTCTTATATATATTTGTCTTGTTTTGATTCATCAAAAATGTTTAAAATTCTAAATATTCTACCAAAATTACAGTGCCACAAATTTAAAAATTTAATATCAGAAAAACAAAATCCTGTGCTGATTCAGGCAGCTGAATTTAATATTTGTTCAACACACTTTATCCGTCCTGCCGAGGAAATGAAATAAAAATTCTAAGACGATTAATCTTCACAAAGTTGTAGAATATAGATATAAACAAATTTTAGATTTTTGACCTTTACTGTTCAGCCTTTTGTTCACAGCTACTCAGGCCTAGTTGTCAAGCTCATCTAAAAGTATTACATGTGAATATGCAACCAAATTTTTCAATTTTACTTTCAAACACAAAATGGTGGGTCTACAGAGACGCATGCAACAAAAAAACATGAGGAATCTTAAAATGGCGCCGTGGTTTGGCAACCAATGGCACACGGAGTCGCCCTATCTACAACAACCAATCGCAGTGCTGCACTTGACTTGCCACACCTTGTATTATGGTGGATGGTGATAGGTTACTGGAAATCTCAACCGAGGAAACCCATTGGCCACAGCGCTCGGAGATGTTTGACAGTAGAGTTACTAGGCTGAGCAGCAGAGTTGGCTCCGCGTTCGTAGCCCCTGTGCAGCGACTCGACCAATCACGAGCAGCCGGCGCAGGGTGTTGTTATTGTTGTGAACGGCTTAGGGGCAAGAAACTACAGATTTTTTCACTGTTTGCAGTCCGCAACTTGTACTCCAAAAAAATGTGGCACATTATACCCTACGAGAATATCTATGCACAGCCCTCAAAACAAACCCACGCTGCTATTTTGTGCGTCTGCCGCGACTCCGCGTTTCGCACAGTCCTCAAGGATTTGTTTCCTTTAACAGTATTGAGATGTTTGGTGTTTCAAAGCCGCTGAACATGGCCGGGCCTCTCCGCACTCTGCGCCGCACCCCTGAATGAGGATGCCATGTGCGGTTTCACGGTCCCTGGCGGCGATGAGTTGTTCCAGGGCGCTTCACAGATCCACCCAAGAAGCTGATGATTAGCTTTTGCAACAGGCATTCAGGTGTATCTGCATGGCTCCGAGGGAGGCGGCCATTGTTTGCTGACAAGTGGAGTTCTCTGTCTCCCCCTCTCACTTTCTCTATTGTTGGGGCGAACGGATGGTATGCGCTGTGGCTGATTGGAGGTGAGAGCCATATCAGCCGCTGGAGATCCACTAATGCAAACTCAAAACTACTGTGTATTCACTATTCACAGCCCATGCCCACACAGTAATCAGATAGCTGGCTCACTGACAGGCAGCGGTGGAGTGGAATGTGGAGAGAGATGGATGAAAGACAAGGCAAACGCCAGCTTTGTGTCTGCAGGTGCATGGTTTGCTCCAGCCATACGGCTGAGTAGGTGGTCAAAGCGCGGCAGACATACTGTCAGAAACTGCATCTATTATAATATTTCCCCTCATTAGCTATGCAGCGTGTTTAATAACCAGGTCATTCTCTCTGGCCATTCATTTCTCGACGCGATAACTCAGGGATGAGCCGCTCGGCGAGGAGGCTTTTTACCGAGGCACGCTCGTGGATTGCACTTTATTTGTCATGTGTCTTTATACGCTATAATTCCAGCTGCAGAATTAATTCAGAGCTGAGCTGCCAGTGTCAGCCAGGAGAATGGAAGGAGCTAAATGAGTAGATATTCCAGCCAAATAGAGGGGCGAGTGTCATTCCAGGTTAATTAAATCCCTGATTTGTGTCTGGCGTGAACGCAGACCCCTTTCAGGATGATAGCAGAAAATAAAAGTCCTTTATTTCAGCTTGGACCTCGCAAATACAATCATAAGTCTGATCAGGCGTGCACGTTTCGGTAGCTAGACTGTAACCCACGCGTCCATCCGTGCACACGTGCCCAAGCGCACGTCTTTCTTGGTGCACGTATTGTTGACAGCAAATGCTCGCCGCTGGTCGAAGTAGAGTGGCTGCACTAGCCTCAGGAAAAATGACCCTTCTCACTGATCAAGGGAGGACTGGCCACCTTTCTTATCTATATCATCCCTCCCTGTGTCTCATACAGAACGGAGGCTGCTCTTTATCTCCCCCCAGCATGTGTCCTTATACAACACAGACTGTGTTTTGTGGCTTGATACGTGTTTACTACGTCTCACTGCCTGCAGCCTCCATGAAATGCTCTGTTAACGCCATAAGACGGCGTAGAAGGCGGCTGGCTCCCTCCATGATGCTCTGTGGTATTCTCCTGCATTTGAGTCTCTTAGTTTTTGCCTGTCAGTGGTGTCCAGAGTCATGGATGGTCGTAGAGATTAACAAAGCTTACAGTTTTGGTTATCTCTCCTAAGGCTGTGGAATATGTTGCTAGTCCCCTGCTGATTTCCATTCTCAGCATCCCCTCATGGCGCCTCATTAAGACGCAGCGAAACAAGAGCCTCCGACCCGGCGCTGCAGCAAGGCCAGGCCTAACATTGTGCGGCTGCACCAGATTATACAGCTCGCCGTTGTACTCTCTGCCTTCCACCGCACGTTGGTTTGCTCTAAGCATGTTTTCTCAGATTGTGTTTTGTCACTTTCTGTTATTGTCGTGTTTTTTTTCTTCCCAGAGAGGAGGACGAGAGTTTTTTTTTTTTTTTCTAGGGGTGTGAGAGAGAGCAAGAGAGAGTGAGAGAAGGGATTTTGGGGATAAGCTGTTGTTTTCTCATTGAGCAACATTTGAAGGTCAACTCTGTGCTGACTAGGGCATTAGTGGGAAGCCAAAGAATTTTATTTCGATATGAATAATGCATTGACAGTGTCTCTGTTTTTCAGCCCACACGTTTTTTTTTTCACTTCATTTAGCTCGCCGCCATTGAAGTTTTAGTGCTGCACCTTAAATTGAAAGTCAAACACAGTTTAACAAGTGTCTCTCCCCATAACAACCATTTTTATTTGACTATATTTAATTTTATTTTTTTTATTCCTGCATTATTGTTTCCAGCCCCCTGCGACCTCCCCTGAGGATAAGCCATACATAGATATGGATGGATAGTTCTGTTAACCACACGCATGCTTTGACCAATCACACTACAGTATAGACTTTGTGAGCTAATTGTTTATTTTTTCTGCTTCGTTTTGCTTTGTCAAACTCAAACATGCACGTGTCACTTCCTGTCTATCATGTAATGAACACTGTTTCCTAAGACCAACCTGCCAGCAATATTGTGTTCTTCAATCTGCACTTTTCAACATTGTGTTCTGTTTCTTGTTGTCCTGCTTTTTTTTTGTTGATGCACTTTTGATGTATTCCAAAAAAAGACAATTTTCTAAACCCATATGTGGCACTGTCTGTTTCTTTTTCTTCTTCTACAGAGATGTTGAAGGAGCTGAACCAACAGCGCAGAGCGAAAGAGTTTACAGACCTGAAAATAATTGTTGAAGGCAAAGAGTTTGAAGTCCACCAAAATGTTCTAGCTTCCTGCAGCTTGTATTTCAAGGACCTGGTGAAAAGGTTTGCCTTCGCTTCCCTTCTTCCCACCAGCTGTTGATCCAATCTGTTCTTTTCATAGGGCGCATTTGTGTCGCTTTTTTTTTCTTCTTCTTCTTCTCCCTTCCCCTCTCTCTCTTGCAGGTGTGTGAAGACTTTGGTTCCTAGCACAGGGCCAGCAGCCATTCCTTCCTCTTCCCGCTCAAATGAATGTATCTGAAAGTGGAGAAAGAGGAAAGAAAAAAAAAAAAAAAAGAAGGTCAACCCTCGTCATTACCTTTCCTCCCCCATGTAGGGCAATTTAACCACATTTCCATTTTAATGAGCAGTGAAAATGTTCCATGACTGGGGATGTTCTAAAACTCACCAAAGGGCCAAAACAAAAGAATCATACTTCCTCCACTTTGGGTGGTAATTTGCCAAAGCTCCGCTGTCTTCTGTGGGCAGAGGGATTGTTGTCTCCAGAGCTGGCACTTTTTTCTGTTGTTGTTTCGTAAGTTTTGCGGCAAAACAGCCTTTTCATATGCTAATATGCCATGGTTAGTCTAATAAGACATTTCAGAGTCATAAACAAAAGGACGAAACTAAAGCACATCTAAAACAGCTTAATGAACCACCACTTTCACAGGTTAACACCACCCTTCACTGATGTATTTGTTTGATGTGGATTCAAGTATTCCCTCTCTGCTCTGCCCTTCATTCTCCATATATTTTTTTTTTTTTTACTTTTGTTCACGGGGCTGTTTTGTTTCCATGGGTGCCTGTTTGTGACTGTGCATGTGCGTGTCAGCCGCGGATCCTTTTAGTGTCTCTAGATGTGTGAGAGTGACTGTAAAGTGTGATAGCACAAGTATGTCTTTTTTTTTTTATCTGCCTTGTTTTCCTGGGAAGGGAATACCACAATTCCCTAATGTCCTCATCCTCACTTCAAATCCTTGCAGGTGTTTTCAGCTTGATTGAGAGTCCCCCGGACCCAGAGTTGTTTTGCTGCTTGTGTGCGCGAGCGTGTGCGTGTGTTCTCACTTGCGTGGCTGGGGATGAAGTGCTGAGAAAACACAAAAGCAAAATGGAAGAGTTGTGCACACACACACCCGCGCGGTCGCTGGCGGTGGCGGTGGCTACAGCGCCTTGGGGAAGTTTGCCACTTTGCCCCGCAGCCATGCGAGCTCATCAGAAAGCTGCTTATCAGCCGCTGCTGCCGCGGCCTCCTCTCTTGCCGCTGATACACTTGTTCCTGCTGAATGGGGGCGGACAGAGGAAGACCAGAGAGAGAACAGAGACAGAAAAGCCACAGAGCAGCGTCTGTACTGCGATCACTCATCTCCGTGACAGCAATACTCGTAGCGCCCGTGAGGGGAAAAAAGAAACGAGAGGCACAGTTTCAGTTTTCCTTTGACCTTGACAATAGCACAGAAGCTTCCTGAGAGACTCGGCGTGACTTTGGATAGAATTGAAGCCCCCGTGCCGGTCAACCTGTCCATCAGATTGTCTCGTCTCTGCCTCTTATCCAGGATGTACAGTCGCCAAATCGTTAATGCGTGAAGACGGGGCTCCTGGAGACACCGCCGCTCCCAGAGGAGTGGCCTGAGTTTCATCAAGCTCATCTTCATGCCTGCTGCTGCCTACACAGGCTGATTTTTCTTGTTTAATTTGACAGTTTAACAGAGCAAATTCCCATTAATTGGTTAATTAATTGTAAAACTGCTTTGATTTATTATCGTAATGGCGTCGTTTTTCACGAGATTATGTCTAAAATAGAAATGTTCTCATTCGCCTCCACACTGGGGAATATCTGATGGATTTGTTATACTAATTGTTAATTTTCGGAGACGTCTCTGCGTCGATTTAATGAAGTCACGATCATCAGCGTTACGCTAACGCTGCACCATCCGCAGCGATGATGGCTGTTGATATTAGCCCCGGCTTTATGGAAATGAGAGGTGCGTTAGAAAAGGACAGTGGCGAGAAGGTGACAAGAGAGGGACAGGGAGGAAGACGTAACATGGGAATAAATGTCAGTAACGAGCGCACGGCGGGGGGACAGGAGAGGAAGAGAGCGTTCGCTGTCAGGCGGAGTGTCACAAGCTTGGTTAGACAGACGCAATGACTAGAAAAGGCCTCCGGTCACCTTTTCAGAGAGGTACAGTGACGCTACCTGTATCCCGCTGCCGTCCACGTCTTTCTGAGGACACATAAGAAGGAGAGAGACAGAAAGAAACTTCATCTCTTTATGTTCTGTGCCCTCTCTGCCTCTCCCATCTCAATCAGGATGCATTCAGAGGCCCCGTCAGCCCAATGTAAACCCTGCGTGTGCGTGTGCGCATGTTCGTGGATGTGTACACTGAGGATGAAAGGACATAATTCTCATGTGTTATCCAGGCAGGCTGCCATTAGTCAGAGTGAAAGTAGAGATGTCTCACACACACACACACACACACACCAACCCAATGACTCACTTACGAAATTAAAGGCCTTATTGGAGAAGAGCCAACATGTTGCAGCGCAGAATGACAAAGTAATTATGAAGATTTGTTCAAATTCCATTTAATCTAATTTTGTAGTCCATCTTGACCAGGACTCCCCGGCAGAGGAGACGCTGTACCACAAAGGAACTCTCCTCTCCTGCGTAAACAAAAAAATCTAATAAAATTTATAAAAGGGTGGAGGGGAAAAAAAAAAAACCCACATTCATTTTAACATTTTTGCCAAGCTGGCAAATCTTAAATCCTTGCTTTTCCAACATAATCCTCCGATGTCTGCCTCCCTCTTTTAGGTGTACTCGTCCGCTGCCTGCGCTCACCTCAGATATTCAGGCGTCTCCTAAAGTCTATGTTCATTCAAGCAGCCAGCTCAGCCCACGGTACCTGAAGAATGAATGTAATGCCTCTGCGAAATGTGCGCACACGTCTGCCCTTGCCCCCACCCAAAAACCTATTACCCTACCCTTTAAAGGACCGATGCACAGAGCAGGGAGACAGATCATCTCCGGTAATTCCATTTTACCCCTCAGGATTTTCAAATAAGTGCGCTTCGCAGGCATTTAATTTATGGCCACTGCATCAGTATCTTTCAGCAGCCCTGACACATGCTTCCATGCCTTTTGTTTTTCCTCCCTTCTTCCCCCCTCCGTCAACTCGTGGCTCTCTGTGCCTGTGAGTCAGAGAGTGGTATAAGATGGACAGGGAGCTGTTTTAAAGCCCATTACAGTGCAGGCCCCATGTGAACTCTGCACCTGAGCCCTGTGTGCACGGCTCAGCCCTCTGCTGTCCTGTCCAGGGAGACAAAGGACACTGTGATACTCAGATTTCAGTATATTATGATTAGAGAAACAATTAGAACAGATTCCCTCTCATGAATTACCTGGGAACTCTGTATATATTTCTAGACACTATTTCAGACAGATACTTTCTTGACAAAAGTTTAGCTGTGGATTTTTTTTTTTTTTTTTTTTTTTTAAATAAAAACTAGCAATAAAGAACCAGCAATGGAATTCTTGGTTGACATCTATTGTGGTTGACCTCCATTTGGGGGAAAAACTGGCCCTTTAATAACATTGCTGCAATGTTTTACACCCATTTGTTCATTTTGATCCCCAAAGTAAACTTTCAGGTAAAGTTTGACCATTATTCACTCAAGAGTTCTCTAAAAAGAAAAAATCCCACATTTCTTTTGTACAACCTCTCACGCTGATGGCCGTCGGCTCACACTGGGACGCAGCTTTAGGCTTTTAAACTCTCCACCTGTCATCCTGTCCTCTTTGTCCTTTTAGAGTGGGTCTGACACAAACTAGAAAAAAAACCTCCACATCAGTCTGGTACCTGATGCTGCAGCGTGGCCTCATTATTTGAAAGCAAACGCAAGCAAAACTCGTCGCCCGACACTGACGAAGCTCCCACTTTATCTGTGTTTATTTTTATAATTCATTCCTGATTTATGTTGTGACCGGGAATGTAAATACATCCATTTTGGCCCAGAAACGTTTGCATCGGAGTAGCTGTCCATTGGCTACAGCATATGCACTTCCCCAGGTAAAAGATGGTCCTTTAAGAGAAAGCGTCGCTTGTAAAATGGGCTTTTTTTTTAGTTTGAGGGATGTCTTAGGAAGTGTGTGTGTGCGTGTGTGCATCATGCTGCCCCCCTCCTTCCACTCTCCCTCTGCTCACCACCATTTTTGACAGTCTCCGCTGATTTTAAGACTTCCTCTTCAGTAAGTGGTTCGTTTTTCACAAACAAATCTCTCTGCCTGAGTGTGCCCATCTTTTTCTTCCCTCCCTTTCCTCTCTCCCCCTCTCTCTGTGCTGCCTTCCCTTCTTCCCTCGCTCTCTCTCACAATTTAAATTGGGAGTCTGCAATCAGATGCAGCATAAATATCCACCTCTTTAAGGAGCTCTAGAAAGAAGTCATTTCCATAACACAAGTGCTCAGACAAAACAGACTACCACTTGAGCTGCTTCCAATTGCACTAATTGACCAGGTTGATGAGCATGCTCTTCTTTATATTTTTAGCCCTCTCTCCCCCATCTTTTCTCCCCCACCTCCCTCCATCACTTTAACCCTGAACGACACCCCCCCCCACCCCCCACCCCATCCCTTCCCTTCTTCTTGTCTTACTACCTGCCCCCACTGCAGGGCTTTGTGCGGAAAAAGGGGCAATAACACTATATGGCTTTTTGCTTTGCAGGAGGAAAAAGAGTAACTGCCTTGGTTTTTCCAGCCAATGTCCATCCAGAGCCAAACGCCATTGTCTTTTATTTTATCTCATTTTTTTTGGATGTCCTTCTCCCCCCCTCTCACCTCCTGAGTGCGCTTCAAATGACAACTAATGTCTCAGTTCATACACTACAGGCTACTGATGAGTATTGCGGCGGGGACAAAGGCTCCCTTTAGGTGTGATGGTGGTTTTTGTTTCTTTCGGGGGTGGGCGGGGACATCTCTTATTTAAAAGACCAAGGCACAGTCATGGAACAACCCAACCCCTCCCTCAGAAGGATGGCTGCTGGCTCCCTGTGGAAGAACCGTCTCACCCTGCCCCCCCCCTTTCTCCCGCTCCCTTCCTTTTTGCTCCACCCTCCTCTTCTCGTCGTCACTCTAACCATTTCGCCTACCTGTCTCATCTTGTTTGTTTTGCTGTCCCGTGTCTCACTAAATGCTGACTGTTTGTCATGATTTCTAATCCCGCAAACTGTCTTAAACAGAGAAGTAAAACACACACACACAGGGAGTGAGGGAGGGAGGGAGGGAGAGGGGAAAGAAGGCAGAGCATTATCCTTGTGCTGCCATGATTGACACAAGTAAAGAGCCTCCATCCATCTTAATGTAGAGTACTTTTCATATTGTTGATGTCTGTAGCTGCGGGAGGAGAGAGGGTAGTGGGGGCATGTGTTCTGCTGGGCTTTGATTCCATTTATTTTGCCCTTGAGTGGATTATTGTTTCACATGGGACATTAAACATGGGTGGCGAGGTGTTATTTAACGCTCTCATACCTCCCCGGGGGGACCCTGCATGTGAACTAATCTCGACCATTTGAGCCCGGCGAAGTCGCAGCGCGGCCCGGCTCTGAGAGCAGCTCCCTGCTCATCCGCGCTCCCTGCATTACGGAGGGATATCGTACTCTATTTAATTTGCTCATCCAAACACCCCCCGGCACCGCTCGCTCCGCCTCGCCCAGCGGGAGGGGATGCGTTGCTTTGATTCCCAGCATCCCACAAGGCGTAGGTTCAGTGAAGGGCCCTCCAGCGCGCCATCTTCATCCCGTCACGTGTCTTGCGAGCTGTGACATCACTCTCCTTCTCTCTGTTTCCTGTCTGATGGCTCTGATATCCTCTGCCATGTATGCATGTCCACCTCTACAACTATGCATACATGGAAACACACGTGTACTCCGCATGCCTGTTGAAACAAAGAAATAACTTCTGTTTGCCTAATCCTTGTTCAGAGGGGATGTTTTGTTTCAGATGCAGCACTATAGTTGCGAATGTGCTAGATAGAAAAGTAGAAGCCATCCAAAGTTGTGTTTCTGTCCCCTTTTCACTTTCCGTTCTTATCTTATTGTGTAATGATTCTCTTATTTTCTCCCCACTCTCGTACTGGCCAAGGTGTGTTTTCGGTGTTGTGTGTATCTGTGTCCCAATCTTCTTTTCTTTTTCTTTTCTTTTTTTTTTGTTGTTTCCTCGATTTCCCTCCCCGCACGATTCCTCTAACTCCTCTGTCTCTGCCGTGATTGGTTGACCCAGGTCATCGGGGGAGACGAGGAGCGGGGAGACGTTGGAGCTGAACATGAGCAACATCAGCGCCGACGTGCTGGAGCTGCTGCTCGAGTTCGTCTACACGGGGTCCCTGGTCATCGACTCGGCCAACGCCAAGACGCTGCTGGAGGCCGCCAACAAGTTCCAGTTCAACACCTTCTGCAAAGTCTGTGTGTCCTTCCTCGGTAAGTGTGGCTCAGTGTGTGCGTGTGTGTGTGTGTGCGTGAATGTGTAGGGCCTTTCCCAGCCTTTAAATATTTACCTTCTCCGGACCAATAGACCTCATGGGAATGAAAGCCTGTGACTTCTGAGGAGATGTCTTTTCTGAGCTCTTGGTTAAGATGTGGTTTGAGGTAAGATTAAAGTTGGGTTGGGGTATTAAAAGTTAAGTGGTTAAGTTTAGGGATAAGGATTTGGTAATTCAATCAAAACAAAATGAAAGGGATCAATGCCTAACTAAGAAGTCAAGTCCTCACAACAAGTGAGGTAGCTGTGCACACTTGTGCGTGTGCAATGTTTATTTCCATAAGTATGTATGATTATTTCACCATTATATCGCTATGGAACCGTTCCTGCTGAGTGTGTATCCACACCTCCGTCTGCCACGCAGCGTCAACACACACTCTCACTTTCTTACGCAGAGCTTTAATTTACCTCCCTTACTTCAGCCCCATCACGCTCCGCTCTGTCATGTTTCCCAAGCCAGCAGCTGTGTTGAGAGCGTTCTCAGCCCGGCACGGTGCCTCTGAACTCGTCCCAGCGGGCAGGCCCCAGCACAGGGGGCAGATTTATAAAAAGGTCAGGGAACAATTGTCACTTAAATGTCAAATCCTCTGGCCTGAACCGTGATGGAATTGAAAAATAGCAAAACAGATTGATACTCCGGCTTGATGCTTCGACAAGGTATGGAAAGTGGAGCATGGGGGGGGGGGTCTGCTGCCGTCTACAGGAGGTCACGTGAAACACAAATGGCATGTGCCAGACTTTAGTGGGTCAGGCCACCAAAAAGCTGCAAATGTCAGCTTTTGCATCCAATTTAATAAGTTGTTTTGTTGTATGGGAAACACAGGGGAAGTGCACGTTGGCGGAAAAAAGGTCAGCGACGACAAAGGATGTGAAAAGAAAGTAGAGGAAAGCAGCAGTCCATGTTATTGATTAGTTTTTTCTCGATTTGGGAACCAAAGAAAAGAAAAATGGAAAACAGGGAAACCATTAGTAGACTTTATCACCAGGGAGACGTCAATCCATTCTTCCCTCGACAAGATACATGACATTTTGGCACATTAGAACGAGAGAGATAGCGGCGCGGCCTCGTGTCCTTGAGCAGAGAAATTGATACGGTGTCAGAAATTATTGAAGTTTGTAACAAATACGCACAGAGGAAACAGCAAACATCTCCGTGACCTACTTTATTCACACGCGCTCAGATTCAAACAAATACAAACTGTCATTTATTGTGTGACGGCTGCTCAGTGAGGGACTGTGATTGTTTTTATTATCTATTATCTGGAGGTGAATGAGCGACATGCTCCATACTTCAACTCTTATTACCGCGGTGACAAGCTTTTCACATATTTTTAGTGACTCTACCTTTTATTCATTTTACACGCCCCGCATCTCCGTACCTCGGGGTGAATTCGATCGCAATCTCTGCTGCACCGCACTGAAGAAAGTGATGAAAGGAATATGCAACATAAAGCTCATGTATACGAGCGCGCACGCACGGTGTAATAAGTCTTCATATCCACAAATGACATTTCAGAGGGACATTTTCAAACGGCCCTTTGTTTTCTCCTTCCCCTCCCGTCTCTCTGATGCAGCGTGAAACCAGCGTTTGTTTGTTCTCCGCTTTGGCCTTTGTTTAGTCGTGATCCTGCAGATGTCAGGTGACCTTTATTGGCTGATATTAGTTTAGGAAAGACTCTGTCTTCAGTGATAAAAGACCTGGCACTGCCTCTGCTCTGATGGCTATTGTTTAATCAGGCCTCTTGTAGTGGCCACTGACCCAGTTGATCTGGGACTTTGCTTCTCTGTGTGTGCGTGAGGGAGATGAATGGCGATGTGCGTTACAAAACTGAAACTACACGCACACACAACCTTAAAGCATCATCCTTACAAGAAATCACAGGCAGTTGCGTAAGCCTTCTCCCAACTGGCCCAGCCACGCGGTTAGTTCTATATTTTCTATGAAACTACACAACCACTGTGTGTGTGTGTGTGTGTGTGTGTGTTTGGCATACCCTGAGATCTGACAGGACTTATTTAAAGTGGACCCACTAATCCCAAATCCCGCTCCCTGCCATCCACCACCTTGCCTGGGCTGTGAGCGATCGATTCCCCTTGTTGTTTGTCCCCGGTGCTTTTTGGAGTTATTATACTTGTTCTCCTTTAGTCTCGGGCAGATACAGTTGGTCTGCGGTTCTGCGCCACCTGCAGTCCCTGCAGCCTTCTGTGTCTGTAATCTTTTTATGGATGTCAGAATCATGTTTTTTTACCACCCGTCTTAATCAATCTGCCTGTCTCTTGTTTCCTTCTTGTTTTGCTTTGTCCGTCCCCTCTTGGACCTTGTTCATCGACTTTAGAGAAACAGTTGACTGCAGCTAACTGTCTCGGGGTGCTGGCCATGGCCGAAGCCATGAGCTGCACGGAGCTCCACAACATGGCCAAAGCTTTCGCGCTGCAGAACTTCCCCGAGGTACGTAGAGATCCATCTCTTCATTTGTTCTTCCTGTGGGGCAGAATCATTGAAGTTGAAAGAAATAATAAGACTATTAAGAAAACTAGAATGGCACTCGGAAGAGCACATAGAGCACAATTCACTCAAACGGCTCTAAATAATTTACACTTCACACAGAAATCAGTCGTCTAAATATACCGAATGGAAAAGAATGAAAAGAAAGCTCAAAAGCTGGTTGAAAGCTATAGAAAGACGTAGAAATGGACTCGTCACATCACTTGCATTATGGAAAACTGAGTAGCGGCAAGTACTTCAGGTCATCTCTGTCCCGTCCGTGTGTCAGCACTCGTGCTTAGGATTGTAAAGAATTCTGTCTCAGATGAAAGCACATTTCACTGCCCGGTGATTATAAATCTGGAAAGAAACTAATAACATAAAGCTTAGAAGCGAGACTTTTTCCTGGTAATCCGTCCAGCGGTTTTTGCCTGGTCTTGCTAATAAACAAACAATGGGGTCTTTGGCGGTTTTACACTGCAGAGGAGAATTGAACTGAAGTAACCTATTGAGACAATGGATAACGATCAGTTTCACAAGGAACATAATGATGATGAAGGACATTAGATGTTGCTCATTAAAGTCTAACCAGCAAATGTATGGATTTATGGATCTGTCCGTGCAATAGCAAAATAAAATGCTTCACTCTGGTAAAAGCTTTCACAGGATACAAGGTAATTTGCCGTAGGAGCACAGTGTCTTGTACTTAAATGCACTTCCCTTGTTGCCATGCTGCTGTTAGATGGCCTGATGAAAAGAATATAGACAAAGGCACCAAACACACAGAGACACTGCAGAGAGAAAGATTAATAACACAAAACCACGTAGGACAAAAACTTGCTCTACAGCACTCTGGAGTCTTAAAGTGATCTACAGAGCGAGGGAAACAAATCTGAATTTATTTCTCACTCTGTGGATGGAGTGGTGAATTAGCGAGGCTGTAGATGCAGCACATCTCTGTCATTACACCACTGTTCTTCTACAAAGGGATGAGGAGCTTCCTGCTTGCTAAACATTGGTACAGTTCTTTGGATAACTGCACCTGATAACACATGGTTGCGTAAAGGACAAGGTATTTTGTGATAATTGTTTTTAGTTGATTCGGAATCAGTGGTGGGATGAATCACATATTAATGGGGAATACTGAATGTAGTAAAAGGGACACTGCAACTGATCGGACTGATTTTGTCTTCCATGGCCTGGCAGGTTGCAGGACAGGAGGAGATCCTGAGTGTTTCCGAGGAGGACCTGGTGGCCTATCTGTCCAACGACAGCCTGAACACAAAGGCGGAGGAGCTGGTGTATGAGACGATCATCAGATGGATCAAACAGGACCCCAACTCCAGAGCACAGGTTATCCAAACAGAGAGAGTGTGTTTGTGAATGTCTGAGTGCACACTGTAGGCGCAGCATGGAATGAAAAAGAGTACAATAAAGCCCTTGTTACCACTGACAGTACGGATACTGTATGTCTGCAGAGCCGTATAACTGTAGTTGTTGTATCGACCCTCGCTGTCGGCCCCCGAGAACTGCACAACATGAAAAACAAGACGAGTTACTCCTCATTGTATCGTGGGTAGTGTTCATCAGCTTTGTGTTTCGGATGCAGCCTAACGCAGCAGTTGTTGATAATCCCAGGAGTGCTTTGCCCTCAGAATGTGCTCTATTCTTAGTTCCACTTCATTTGTTCATGAGACACTGTACCGCCTGAAAATAAAACGACAAAAACGCATAGCACCTTCTCTCTTCCTGTCCGCCTTGCCGGAGTTTAATTTTACTCCTGCGGTCTGTTAATCATAATCTAAAGTGCATTGCTTAGATCGGAATTGATGGATACAGCAGGTTAGAATTTTTAAGAAAAGTGGAGTCGATAATTCTCAAGGTCGACGCTTCGACTCCAGCCGGCATTTATGAGAAGGTAAACAGACACCGCGCTGCAGACGGATATCCATCTGGCGGGCGAAAGCCTCTGGTCCTGAGGATCTTTTATGGATTCAGCCACAAAACCCATGAATTTAAAACTGGCGATTTTAAAGTATTTTATAGCTGTTTAAAAATGGAGGTAAGATTATTATCAGATAAATTACACCAGTCCATCACTGTAAGAGTCACTCACTCAGAGTAATGTCCTCTCATCAAGCAGCAAGTGGGAGAAGCAGCCTTATATCAGCAGAATCACGTTCGCCACAGACCTCTGCGATCAATGTTACTTTATCTGCACACACTTTTTATGTGGTACATTCATCAATATTTGAATTTTTCACCTTCCAGATTAAACATTTAGCATTTAGCCTTTGATACGTGGCTCTTCTGAGATTATAGTGAAATCCAGCTGGCAGGTATTAAGTGTCAGACAAAGCTGAAGAACAAACCGCTGAAAGCCGCGTTAAATAAGAGAGAAACAATACAGGGGATAGAATGGAAGTTTGTTTGATATCAATCTGTCCTCCTGACAAATCCACTAAAATTGAACTTTGTGTGCTGACTGATGGGAAAATTTGACACGGTGGCCCTGTAAAGTCACGCGGAGCCACGGCGAGGGCCGGTGTGCAGCAGAACATACGATCCCCGTCATCTGTGCGGAGGGGAAAAGGAAAAAAAAATAAAATAAAAAAAACCTGCAGCCAGCTCAGTTCAGTGGACTCCTGCAATCACACACTCTAATGGAGAGGTGCAGAGGTGAGTTACTCTGATGGAGTAGAAGAAAAAAAAAGAAATGGAACATTTTCCCGGTTGTCTGAACAACCCGCCACACTGATTCCTGAGAAGAGACACCGAGTCACCCCGTCTCCAAAGAGAGGGAGAGAGGAGGAGAAGGCAGGGGTGGGGAAAAGAGTTGAAGCGAGAGAAAGAAGCAGAGCGAGACAGAAAGACAGAAATAGCCGTGGATAGATTGAGAGAAGAGAAAGCGGTGGCGAGAAATGAAGAAAAGTGGAATGGAGAGAAAGACCCACTGTGTTCTAATCTGATATCCAGTGGTTTGTGCTTCTGCGCGGAGCCATGACATCCCGGGAGCGGAGATGCGATTGAGCTCCCGGTCAAACTCAAGTCTCCTGCCCATGTGTGACCGGAAAAAAATGAATGAGGAAACAACTAGCAGGGGCCTGGTTCCGGCAGAGAGAGCAGGAGAGGAGGGCAGGGAGAGGATAGGCTGCTTCCCTCATGCCACGGGAGAAGGTCATGCGATCCTAAGGGCTGACTTTACATGCATGGCCCACCACCGGCTCATCACTCCCATGCTCCCTCGCCTCCATCCCATCTGCCCGTTCGGAGGCAGAGAGCAGCGGAAATCACTCCCCCAGAAACTGTGACACTTTTTAATGACATGTCAGGGCAGAATGTCACAGCGCTGCCGAAAAGCTCAGGCGGCGCGGTGGGGAAAAGCTTGAAGCCCTGAGCTAAGTTTGTGTGCGTTTTCACTCGTCTGAGCGTGCGCGTTTCTGCCGGTCTTTGTGCGTTTGTGTGTCGGTGCATGCGCTGTGGGTTGTAAGCTGCAGGCTACAGAGTGGAAAAGTGGCATATTGAAGGCGCTGGGTAAATAATATGCAATTTTCTCTCGCCGGTATGCTGTCACTAACATCCAATGGCACCAGGAAACGGGGCCCGGACATCGCTCACAGACAGAGGAAGAAGAGCATTGGAGTGTAAATAATGCTTTGCTATGAGACACAAAGTCACTGAATGAAAGATGACAGCCGTTACAGTTTTTCTTTTTTTTTTTATGATTGAGTATCATTGAAGGTGGGCTGCCCGGCAAACATCTGTATACATCTGTTTCCAGATTTTAGAGAAAATGTGCCGCATAATGCCCAGGGGAATCTTTCACATTGATTTAAAAAATAAGGAGACGATAAATAATGAAAATTAGTTTAAGGCCTAGGATAAATTATTCTTATTTCTAGAAATTATATATATTTCTAGATGAATTAGTAGTAAGATTTGCAACCTTATCGATACCTGTCCTGCTCTATAAGATCCAGCTTTTAATATCTTAGTCTGGTTTTGAGCATCTTGAATGGAGGGCGCCTCAGTCAGGTCTGACACCAGAAGGATGGGAACCGCACACTCGAGCTGCTTTGTCCAACCTTGTGTGAAGGCTCTGTCTTTCTGTTTAACATCAGGAAAGTAAACTAACAAGTTAAAAAGAGAAGGGGCGGTGCCTGCAGCCATAACTCCCCAAAAGATTCTCTATTGCCTGTAAAGGCTCATTCGTCATCAGACGCTAGCTAAAGGGCTCCAGGATTGATGCAGATACAACCTCTAAACATGGAGATTTGTGCTGCTTTGTACATCTGAGACTAAATCACCGTCCTCGCCCAGCCCTCTCCACAGCGCTCCAATAAGTCACATAAACCACAAACCGTAAAAACGGTTCCCTGCGTGGTGTTTTCTCTCTGAAGGTGCTGACACAGAGCGACCTGTCCTTCATTTCTCCCCGTCTTTTGTGGGGGACACCTCCCAGACACACGGCTCCAATTATAACAGGCCAGTCTCTGCCAAGTCCCTGAAAAGGACCTCCATTACGCCTCATTTCAACATATTTCATAAAGGGTTCTATCTTGCCAGGTGACTTAACCTGACAAAAGAGGCAGATTAATTGGCTCTTTGGAAAGTGGCCAGCTAATGGAACAGCTAAAAAGGAGAGTTAATGGTGTATTTTCATGTTAAAAAAAAGGCCACCGCTGCCATTAGCCAGGACCCACTGTCCGCTCATCAGAAATAACAATGGCCTGCCCTAATACTTCCAGCTCCCCGGCCCAATTAATACAGTTAAAGGTATTGTTTCATATTTCTAGTTATGAACTTGAACATTTTTCATATAATTCAGTCTGCTCTTATGCGAATACTCATTAAGAAGAATAAAATCATTTCCCCAGAACAAATGATGCTATCATTATGTAGTTAGAGTGCAAAATTATCAAAGGACCAAAAAAAATGCTTTGAGGCTGTTGAGGGATATAAACTGAGTGCCGCTGTTTTACGATTCATTTACCTTCAAAACTGCGAGTGACCCTTTCACTTTGAATTTAGCAGTTCTCTTTTTAAGCTCCAAGTTCAAAACAGACGGCGTTCGTGATCGCACGCCCCCTAAAAAAAGGTTAATTGTTTTTTTTTTCCCTATGAGATGTGGAGCTTCATGTCACAACAATCGTCTTTGAAGAGGACAGAGAAAGTGTTGCAGAGCGAGCGGGGATGAATGCGACGCAGGCCACCAGCAGCATGATCTGTGACAAATACGCAGCTCTTGACAAGACACGGCCCGGCAATGGAGATTGATGCAGCGAGCAGTCTCCGCTTTTCCTTCTGCATCTCTGCCTCCTTTTCACTTCTCTCCAACAAACACACGCACAAACTGGGACACGAGCACGTTCAGCGGTCACTTGTACATCAGCCCGAGCACTACTTGTGTATGAGAGATTGGACGGGATATGATGCAAGCCAGTGGGCCCCGGACCTCCGTTCTCATCTTTGTCCTTTTGTCGTCCCAAAGCACACTCAGTCCTGATGAGTGCAGCCAGTTGAACCAAGCAGCTGCTCAACCGTGGCGGCTGCATATCCAGAGCAAAGTCGAAGGCATCTCATTTCCTCGGAGCTCTCTTGAAAACAAAGAAGAGTTGCATGAGTGATACGAGGCATAGAGAACAAACAAATTACTCAGTCTGTTCAAAGGAGGCAATCTTCAGTTCTCCCCATGGTTCATAAGGAATAATAAAAATATACTTATCAAAGGCGAAAAATACAGAGTTTACGATTCAGTGAGTTGACAAGCAAGCCAGAAAGTTTTGTTACAGCAAGGGGTCCAAATAGATTTTGAATTAAAAAAGCAAAACAACCCTTTTGTTTCTTCCTGTCTGGATGAAATCATGCTGAAATAAGCCTCAGAGGAGAACACATTGCACCTGTCAGTAGTCGCTCAGGGCAGCAGTCAGCGTCTGTCGTTTTTTTTTTTTTTTTTACTCCCTCCATCCCCCATTCATCCGTCCCTCTGGCTGATGCACAGCCATAGTCATGCAAGTGCAAAAACAAACTTAAAAAAAAAAAACAGCATGCACAGCAGAGCATCTCTTGAACCCAAATGAAGTTCCATTTGCAAGATCATATTTTACTCACCCGTAATGTGTTACCAGGGAAAAAAGCACAAGCATGTGCTGTCATACAGAAAACCTGTTCTCACTCAACGAGGACACTGCGCCGCGCTCATTTCGGCTGAGTGGGTCCGTTAGCGACGTGAGGCTAAACATGGGCACACGCCCTAGTGAACCCACACGTGTGACTGTGAGTGACTGTGAGGTTGTGTGTGTGTTCTTTTTTTTAATTTTGTAATTCAAAGCTGTAGGCAGCAGGTTGTGAATGTTTCACACTACAGCAGACACACACCCCTAACTACTCAAAGCAAAGCAAATAGATACAACAAGCCATGTGTCATTTATTGGATGCTGCCCTGGCACTGAATCTCTCTCACACACACACACACACACACTAAGAGGCGTTAGTCTTCTTTGACAGTAGTGAAATGGGAAATGCACTGTGGACATTTGTCATCTGTGTTAGCGGATGGCGGCCTCCTGGCGGTTTCTCTGCTTCCTCTGACAGGTTTGAGAGGCTCCCAGTTAGACACATTATCGCTGCCTTCCTGCCTTTCAACCCATCCTAATCCTTGGTTCACCTTCCTGAATGTTTGTGTGACAAGTGTAAGAATAGGAAAAGAGTTTAAGGTTGTTTTTTTTTAAGCTTGCCTACGCAGCTTAATTTTCCCTGTGAGTTTAGCAGATGATGCAATGTGAGCGGGCTGCAGGGCGTGTGCAACTGCTGCCACTGAGGGTGTTGACATGGTGTGCGGTATCATTGGAGAGGGGAAGTCACAAGGTGCTATCTGGGTTGCATGTCAGAGTACAAGCTGACAAACATATGGACCTCTCATAAAAGCTCCTTGTCCAGGGAGAGCTGAAGGCAAGGGGGCTGTTGGCGGACCAGCTCAAAGTAGCATCACCATATGTCGACGGACTACTGCAAAAACTTTCCATATGCTTTTTTTATTTGGTATGAGCAAAGATCAAAACCTGTTCTTTTTTATGCACAATAGGTTCTGTATCTCTCCATCTGCACCGGAGCTTTTATGATTTGAATCCATTACATGTTAAAAGTATACACAGATTGCTCGGATGAGTGGGCGAGATGATGAAAATGACAGGTCACACCATTCGCCTGGTGAGACAGCGCTCACATTCTCTCTGCGTGCCTGTGCATGAGAGAGTGGCTGCTTGAGAGCTCGTCAGAAATGGAAAGAAATGGGAGTCAGATGTATTCCGCCCGCTCTCGTCTGCTGAGTGCACGCACGTCACTCATTAGCCCGAGTTTAGGGAGTATTCTCATTTACCGGGCTCATGTCACACGCAGACAAAATAACAATCTAACCCTTTTAGTGCACAATTCATATGGCGTGCACCCGCAGCATGCACTCTTCACTCGCAGTGCTTTCAGAGAGGACGGTAAAAGCCTCCATGCCTTTGCTTTCATCCATATTTACCAGCCTTAACACCTGAGGAGGGTCTCGCTCTGTTTAAATATCAGTTCTGTGACTTACCTTTCGGATTAGCTTTTCAGATACAGGGAAATCTGCCGTTGGCTCAGTATCAGAGATGTAAGAAATCTCGACTCATACGCATAAAGCACAAGAAGGGAGTAATTTCACTTACTGAAGAAGTAAGCCCCAGTTGCATGTTGGAAATATTATTGTAATCCTGTGAGTATATCTGCCTCAAAAAGAGGAAATTTAATCCACACACGGGTGAAAGAATCTTTGGCAGTTTGGGTTTTGATGTAAAGAGGAACAGGTTGAGGCAGGAGGAGAAGCTGGAAGAATGAAAGGGCTAAACCACGGAGGGCTGGTTTTATAATATGAATATAATTGTGAAAGTATTATCATAGTGCAAAGTGATAATCAGTTTTACAGAATGACAATGTTTTTGTCTCAGTCGGACCAGACCACAATAATCACTTCACCCTTCAAAAACATTGTCAGCTGCACTTTTTGTTGAGCCTTTCAAGGGTAACAGTCTGCTTGCTGACTGCCTCATGTAACCACACTGAGACCAGTAATGAAGTTTTTCACCTTGCACTGAAAGAAAATGAGGCCAACATTCCACTTAAATTATTTTTTTGATGTGTACTTTCACCTGTGCATATTTGCTCCATGTCCCATCTGCTAACATGGAGGAAGCAGCCCGCCACTTCCATATGGGTATTGTTACCTAAATGCTAGCCACCTTACTAACTTACTAATTTACACTTATTAAGTGTAAATTGGACTTCCTAATGCTGCTCAATGGAGAGTCGGTAGGGTTTATCCTCTGGGACCCTGAAGCCTGCATAGATTGTCATGGGTTGCTCAGGTTTATCACCTTAGACTAATGTTACTGAGTCAGTCTGACTGATAGACCGTCACCCCAAAAACATTGCTGCTAGCACGGCTAACAAGCTGCTACCTGCTGCACTAGACTGCCTTTTCACTGCTGGACCCATTAAACTGATTTGTAGTACATGCACAGATAAATAAAGAGCCACTTAACAGCTTTGCAAACCAACCTGACCAGTGACACTGGTCACATTAACCCCCCACTCCCCCGTGACAGCTTAACAACCGCTGACTGGTTGACTGACCTACTTTTGATTTACATAAAACCATTTGATTAGGCAAGATGCTGCCGCAACCGTCCATTTAATGTCCATAATTCAGTCAATGCCGAGCCCTCGATGCCAGGAAATAAAATCATTAAATTAAATAATGAAGTAGCTCAAAATCCTCACAGAAGAAAAAAGAGGAGCAAAACTGTCTACAGCGGTATCTGGGTGACAAGCAGACGATCTTGGTTTTCTCTTAAAAACACTTTACTTCAGAAGATACAGCACGAACCCTGAGTAAAGCATATCTGCAATCATTTCCGCTTGAGTAGTTTCAATGGCTGGCACGAAGCACGACTTTTTTTTTTATTTTTTTTTTTTATTTTGTGAGGCCTGATACTTTGGATTTGAATATTAGCACCAAGTGTGCAACTCTCCCTCATTTCCATTCCGATGTATGCGTGTGTGGGAGGATGAGCGAGGAGCAGGAATGGAGGCGGAGAGAGAGTGAGCGAGAGAGAGAGAGAGAGAGAGAGAGAGAAAGTGAAATAGAAGTGGGAGAGATAGTGAGTTAGAACTGGAGAGGAAGAGTAATTTTTTTTTCCAGAAATAGAGGCACGGACAGAGAGAGAGAGAGAGAGATGAGGGAGGAAAACAGCCAGGAATTAACCAAACACACACGCACACACACACACACACACACAGGGGGGTGGGCTGTTCAGGGGTGGGGGCTTAATATCCCACAATTGAATCCACACTTGTTTATTTAATCAGATGTCAGCCTCAGTGATTTTTTTTTTTTTAAATCTCTTCAATAAGAATTACAGTCAAATCAGCATTAAGACCAAAGACACCGGTCAGCTTAACAACAAATATGTCCACACACAAAAAAAAAAAAAACGTGATGAAAGTGTAACACAGTCACGCTACAGACCTTACTGCAGCAGTGTGTGCATCTGTCCCACTCTGCATTCAACGTGCATATGTGTGGGAGTGTTTTAGGTGTATTCACTTTACGTGGCAGGAGTTCTTACTGGGTTTTTTTTTTTTTTGTTTTTTTTCCAGAGACCAGATGCTGAGTCTTTGAGGGAGTTTAACTGCCTTTTTCAAAGATGTTTGGAAAGTGAAGACAGGATACGACAGATGTGTGTCTGTCTGTGGCTAAGGTTTGCAGATGGTGCATATGCTTTCTTGGTAAAGGAAAGTTAACTTTGGTGGAGGGTGTTTGTACAGATGGCAGCGTAAGATTTGAGATTTTGAGAATAGACCTGACGGGGTGACATTTTGTTAAGTGGGGGAAGACATCTTGGCCAGTCAGAGGGTTGGTGAAGTGTAAAGACTTGTATTACGGGTTCATTAAGTTGGGGTACGGCTAGAGACTGCGTTATGCCAACAAGTGTCCTCACAAAGATAGAAGTACATGTGTGTCGGTGTGAAAACAGGCACTGACGGATGCGGGTGTCAGTTTTCCAAGACTGAGGTGCTAATGATAACAGTGGTGCTCTAACACAGCTTCATCTGTCCATCATGTCCTGATCTCTCGACCTTTCTGTCTGGTTATGCTCAGTGTTGCTATTGGATCATATTTATAGGCGAAGGTAACAGGCTTCTTTCTGATAGATAAAAACACTCAGCTTGACATTGTATACAGCTTACACTGTGTGAGAGGAAAAATGTGTCGGGTTGTTTATGCTTGATTAGTTTACATTTGGCAATGTGTCTGAGAGCCCACTCACATTCAGCAATGACAGTTACATGGTGAGTAAAGGGACAGAGAGGGATGGTTAAAACTTTATGGATTTTTCGAAGGTCCACAGGGGGGCAATCATTGTGCAGCTCTGCAGTGAAATAAGATTTATCCAATTTTAATAGTAAAAACAAGTAGAAAATCAATATGTGGCTGCCAGTGGTAATTTGTGGTGAGCCACGACCCACACACAGCAACACACGCTGATATATTTCCCAAGATGCACTGCACAAATGGCAGGGAGACCCTTAACGGTGTGATGCAAAGATATTTCACTCGCACACGTAGACAGTGGCAGGTGATTCACAGTCTCCAGACACACACATGCAGACTCCCGAAGAAACGTGTGCTTTGCTCGAAAGCCTGCTGTTCAAATAAGAAGCAAGCTTCTACGTCACTCGGTATTTGAGCTCACCACCTGGCTGAAACTGCCAGGTATGCAGTTTCCATTTAGCTCTGAGAGTCAGGGCGGCTAGTGGTAAAGCTATTTCAGATCAACAGTAAAGTTTAGTCCTTTCTACCTGCGTCTGTTCTAATTGGAAGGATTTTGTTAAAAGGGGAATGAAAGCAATAATATTAGTTACACGTCATGTGTCTCAGTAGGGGAGCTGGAAATAAAACCTGAAGAAGTTTAGGTAGAAAAAGAGAAAGAGAGAAAGCCTGAAGCCTGAGCCACCTCAGTTTGTATGTGACATGACTCAGTAATTGCTGGGTCAAATCTCGCACTATGGAGGAGCTTTAATTGGAGGCAGTAGCTTATCCTGAGCTACTGATTCATCCCTAAAGAATATCTCTGTACACAGAGCGGCTTGCTTTGACTCCACCTTCTCGCTGCGTTGGAGCTGCGATGCTGGAAGCGGCCGTCGCTGTTTATGTGGGTATTGAGCTGTTTGTTTGATAAACTGTTGAGTAAGCTGCGTGCGTTCGTGAAAGAGAGGCTCCGAGCTCGCTCCCAGAGAGGAAATGTCATCAGCAGATACCTTTGACTGGCGCCTAACCGTCACATCCTCTCTCCCGTCCTCCCTTCAGTCCACTTCACTTCAGTTAGCTTGTCTTTTCAATTTTTCTTGTCCTGCTGCTGCTGCTCTCCTATTCCTGTGCCCTCTCCTCTCTGCTGTCCCTTTTCCTCTCTTGTCCTCCTCTTTGTCCCTCTCCTGTTATCTTCCGCTGTCTTATTTCCTCCTTTCTGGTCCGATGCGCCCGGGACACCGGTGGCGAGCAAATAGGACACACGCCAGAGGGAAAAATAGCCTCAGGTGGGAGAGGGAGATGCTTAGGCAAAATGTCAGCTTATCATTTGTCCTCCCACTGAATAATGTTTTGTGCGAGTCTGTTGTTTTGACGCGCTCCCCCGTGTGGCCCGGTCACGCCGCTTTGAGCCGTAAAAGGTCAACGGGGGTCAGACTCTGTCCGGCTCCCTGTCGCTCCGGCCACACTTGTTCGCAGCTTTTACTGTCGACTCAGATGAGTCTCCCATGGGGGTTAGAGACCAGCGCACGTTCACACGTATACATCACCGAGAGCAGGAGGAGCTATAGACCAGGTTGCCATGGCAGCAGGCTGTCCTGTGTCTGAACACCTTCATGATATGACATATAAATTGTAAATGTATGCACATCAAGCAGTGGAACAGTCAAGCACACGCACAAATACTGGATCATTTTTATAATATTAAATTCGTCAGTGTTTTTAGTTTCATGACTTCCGGCGTGATCACATTACATTAACCTTTACAATAACAGAAGTCAGCCTTGATGTAGCTGCTGCCGACAAATAGCAGTCTGAAAATTTTGGCTCTTGCAGCGAAAGAAAAATACACATGAAGGGAACGATGAGACGATCCGACGCTGAAAAGCATTTTGCTAGATTTCTTGATTCTTCCTCCAATGATCAACAACTCTATAGAGGAATTAGAAGCCTCTAGAGTTTCTTTTAATTGGTTAAATGAACAAGAGTAAATACACCTATAACAGACACATAAAGAAGCTCTTTGAGTTTTTATCAAGGATTTTTTTTTTTCTTGTTTGTCCTGCTTCGCCATTCCTCCTGCACTAGTACAGAAATAGAACAGTAACACATACAGGGTGTTGAACTGATGCTTTGAGGGTCTGACACTGACAGTAACTGATCTCAGGGTCTCACTGCAAATAGGTTCCACACTCTAACAGCCTCATGCTTTTATGAAATATGACGTGAGATATTACATGAGCAGCTTTTCCTATCATTTTTTTTATAAAGGGTTATTTGTACGGAGGGGGGAAAACAAATCTTATAATGAGATTGGGAGTTAATCCATCTGTTCTTTGAGGAAGATGTTAGTGTCTCTGACTCACTGACTCTGATCCAGGGAGTTTTTATCTGCTATTTGCTTAATGCTGTTCATGTGAAATCTCTTTGATCATTGCTGGAACATCCACTCAGTCTCAACTAGTTTAGACGTCTGCAGATGCTGTTTTATTTGTGTTTGTTGCTGTTTTTTTTTCCTCTGTTGCATTATTTACATGAACTCTCACTGATTTCTGTCTGCAACATCCAAACATCCAAAAAACATTTTTTTTTTTAATATATAAAACTTGATTTTTCCCTCTCTCTGTTGGTCTTCGCAGCATTTATCAGAGCTGCTGGCGGTGGTGCGTCTTCCCTTCATCCACCCGTCCTACCTGCTGAACGTGGTGGACAACGAGGAGCTGATCAAGTCGTCGGAGGCGTGTCGCGATCTGGTCAACGAAGCCAAGCGTTACCACATGCTGCCGCACGCTCGGCAGGAGATGCAGACGCCCAGGACTCGGCCAAGACTTTCTGCTGGTAAACACACGCTCATCGCATATATAGGAAAAGATATTGATGGAGCTCTTCACGTGACAGCACAGAGGCAGGTCGATTCTTTGAAATGCTTTGTCCCTCTGCTGCATTATTTTTGTTGCACCATAACACCAAAGTTTGATATAAAGCATGTCGCATTTAAACACATGCTTAGGCAGATGTGACATCACTGGTTGAATTAATACGTCGTTGGACGCTTGGTGTGAAAAGTAGGTCTTGAAAAGTCCCTTAAAAGTAATAGTCCATTTGCCATCTGTGTAAACTTCACACATGAAGAAATGTTATTAATGAAAGTAGCTGGTCCTCGAATCCCAGAAAATTATCATTTAACCTGTTAAACATCAGATTCTGAACATAAGTCAAATTTAATTTATTTTAATGTTCATCATTATTCATTCATTATTATGTTTATCATTAATTGTTGTTTGATAACCATTTATCAGTGTATCATGAGCTCAGACTATTCATGTAATTGTGTTAATGCATCCTCCATTTTTACTGTGACATAAGAGGTGATACAGTGGTGAAGGCTCCATTGCTGTGAATTAATTTGAGCCCACGGCTGGACAGAAACGGTTTGGAGCTCCATGTAGTTTTCCCACAGATATACAAGAGTGTAGTTTTTCCAGATGACTTTTTTTTGTTTGTTTGTTTTTTTTACTTTCCACTATCAAGCAACTGTTCCTCTGGAGCCAAGCCTGACAGAGGAGACCACGAACGCTGAAAGTTGCCAACCAGAACATTGGCTTCCTGTGGTTTCTGTGTGCCACCGAGCTCTTTTACAGCAAACATGTAAACACCCCCCCATAACAACTGTCTGAACACCAGCGAAGGCAGAGACGGGTCTGTCCTAGCTTTCTAAGCAGCCCAGCCAAGCGTCCCCTGTCCAACTGCCACCGATGTCCAAGCCATTGAAGAGCCGTGTTTGTTTACATCGTTAAAATCAAAGAATCATTCATGGCTATTGGGAGGCGCCTGCAAATTGCTTTTGGCCGTTTCAATTTTTTTTCCCCCTCAGGTCGGCCCGGGTCCTCGTCTTCCCCCTGTAAAGAGCTGCCTAATTGCAGTGTCTGCACGGCGTTATGAGCCTCGCGCCTCACACCTTACCATTCAGCACAAGTATTTTTCTGCTCGGTAGAATAAAGATAATTGCCTAACAAATGGCACTTTATGCAGAGGTCAGTTTACCAGCCAGGTCTCGCTGTCCAGCCCGCGCGTCTGTTTGGGCACAAACAAACACTGGGGCAACTGTGTTAGCTTCATAGTTTTGCGTTCTTAATTGCCTTTAATGCAGTCGCAGGAGGGTTTCTAAAGAGTCATTTGCCTCTCGAGAATAGACATTTGTGGCTTTACATGCGCGCAGCGTCGCCCCATTACTCATCCTCGACCCAGTGGTTTCTCTTTGTTCTCAGCAGTTTTCTCCGAGCGCTTTCTGCCAAGGCCCATTTTATAGTGTTTGGTATGTGCATATCATATACGTCCTACAGCTCCATTATGCAGGCTGAAGTGAGTATTGATTCACAGCAGCTTGTGGCTCTGTACAACAGAATTATATAAATGCATAAATGCTGCTGGGATGAATACATTCATGATGCATTATACCCCGACGGCTCGGGGAATGAGGAATATAGGTAAGTTTTCCACCTCAAGTTTGAACTCCTGAAGCTGGAGTTGTTATTTAGACTGGCAAA
Source organism: Pseudorhombus dupliciocellatus (assembly GCA_016785235.1). Classification (NCBI taxonomy): domain Eukaryota; kingdom Metazoa; phylum Chordata; class Actinopteri; order Pleuronectiformes; family Paralichthyidae; genus Pseudorhombus; species Pseudorhombus dupliciocellatus. Next base: position 30,739 of record JAFBJW010000604.1, on the reverse strand, counting down.
ATGTACCGTGGGTTTTTATCAGCGTGTTTTTTTTTTTTTTTGTCTGTGTGTCTGTTTCATAAGGTTGAAAAATGTGTGTGGGCAGATTTTTCCTTCTGAAAAATAAGAACGTACTTCAGCGTTTTGTTTCGTTGTTTGTTTTCCTGAAGGTCTTACTTATTTATTTATTTTTCACGCCTGAGCGTGCATGTGCATGTCGGGCCGCCGTAATCGTTTGTGTGCATGCATGTGCTGCTCAGCCATCTGCCGCGTCGGACGGGATGGGCCCTGCACAGCGGGGCGCACGGGCACCGGGACTGCAGGCTAGACGTCAGGGACGAGCACGTGGACGTGCAGGACAGTGAGGAGGGTTGAATTAGAAACTGGGGGGAGACCTCCAGGTTGTTGGACAATGTGGTCGCCGTGCAGAGGACAAGAAAGTGACGGGTCGCAGTGGAATAAGAGGAGAGGTCGGGAAGTGGTCAGAGCCGCGGGGATTCGGAAATGAAGTTTGAAGGGCAGACGTTTGATTGAGTTTATTCCTGGAGCTTGTGTCTACTTGTGTAAGCAGTAAGTGAGTATGTGGGTGTGCGTGCATGCGTGTGTGTGTGTGTTTTAAATGTGCGCTAGCAGATGGGGCGCCACCTGAGCTCGGTTGATAAGTCTGTCAGGCGGAAAAAAGAAAGGAAAACTGCCATCCGTGAAGCACTTCTTGCTGAGCGCAGTCAATCTGTGAACTTGTGAGTTGCGTGCATATGTGAATGTATAATAGTTGGGTGTGTTTGTGCACGTGCAGTGTGTGTGTGCGTGTGGACACGTGTTTAAAGCGACTCAGACGTGATGAATTAAAGTTTGTATTTTTTTTTTTGCAGGGCAGAATTTAAACTAACTCTACTTTCAAAAATGGAATATTTTAATCCAAAAATAGAAATGAGTTAGTCCTTAAACAGTAAAGCAAGTATCGGTGCGAGGAAGTTGCAGCTCATAGATAGCAGCAAATCAGTGTGAAGGAAAATGAAGTTGCATCCAGATAGTCATTTGAAGCAATATGATAATTTTGTTTGCTCACATTAATTGGAATAACAAAAACTAGGGCGGCGCTAAGCGGTGAACAAACCTCTGCCGAGGCCTTTTTAGTTCCATCAAGCTTCACCACTTCCTCACACTCAGACGCATCAGTTCCCCTAAATATGCCTTTTCATCTGAATCCATGAATTATTCCCTGGGAATCTGTGATAATGTTTAAGAGTCTTAACTGAATGTTAGACAGGGAGGAAAAAAAAAAGAATTCCTGCACCTGCCCCCTGAAATGGATCTGCAGGAAAACCCTTCCCTGGTCTGCTTTTACCAAGGTTTGTGTAATTGTGCTAACAAGAGGGCTGTCAGCTGCAGGGTGGAGTATATATCGGTCAGAGAGGTGCTAGTGGACAACTTCATTCTTTGATTGTCTTTGTTAGGAAGTGCGTGTTGTTGACTTCCCACGGAGCCATGCTCAGCGTCCCCTCTCCTCGTCCTCAGCCTTTGTCAAAGCTGAGCCACGGGTCGAGGTTGCTGACTATTCTTTCCCGCTGGACACTGTCGAATCTTGCCAAGCAGCTTCACTGGGTAAACAAAAGAACACGTCGCCAAAATGTCCCTTTGAATAGAGCTGTGCAGAACATTTCGCTTTTCAAAAGTCAGGTTGTCTGTTCTTTGGTAGCAGTGCTAGACTGTGTATATAGCACCGTACCTGAAACACTGAACAAATAGAACAAGGACAACATACATAGTGGGCGGCCATTTATGCATTGTGTGTATTGATCTCTACAGTGTATGATGGAAAGAAGTGCTGTATATTGGAAGCGCTGCATTGTGTTTGGATGAGTGAACGCGGCAAGCGGCGTAAAGAGCTTTCAGTGGCTGATAACGCCATAAAGCTCTTTATGAAATACAGCGTGTTTTCATATTTGGGACTCACCGAAAGAGGCAGTGACATATTATTATTTCGCCAGTTGTCCAATTTTCTCATCCGACAGACCCAAAGTAACAGTAGCATTAATTTAAATCAACTGACGAATATGCTGTGTTTCCAATATTGACTCTGCTTTTATCTCTGATTTGTTTTCACCAGCTCCGGTGGGGAATATCTGTTGGTTTTTAGCTGCTGAACGTTCCACTGTGTTCCCACCCGGTCGTAAACTTTGTCTGACTGCCACTCGGTGCCGGGCAGGTAGCAGTGCAGTGGGTGGAAGGAGTTTGTTTTTGCTGAGAACTGTTCCCTGCTGCTGCTGCTGGAGGAGGAGGAGGAGGAGGGAAACAATGCTGCTGATATGGAAGTGGGAGTGAATTTAAACCAGTAAAGTTATGGGATGTAAAACCCAACCAATTAGTTAGAAATAAACTGCGACAAGTGACTGTAGAGCTGCGAGTGCACAGTCTGCAGTCGTGGATTCTGAACTTCAGTGGCACCTTTTACATTACATCACATCGCATGTCTGCGTTTTATCCATTTTTAATATCGAAATAAAGCGGCTTGGAGCATTTTGTTATGATCATGGTAAAAATGTGTTCGGAAAATCCCCTTTTTTTATCTTTAATCTCTTGTTTCACATCAAGGATAAGAAACCTATGAATATTAATATTAATGGCCTATGAATATACACCCTGCAATGTGTTAAGGATTGGTATGAAAATTGTTTTATCCAACAAAAAAGCCTGACGTTTAATGAGCCGTTGCTGCATTAGTGGTAAGCCCTAAACACAGAATTTCTATTAGAGCTGAATGGAAGCATTTTCCACACGCCCCGTTTACTGTCTTGTTTGCTCAGGTTTTTCCTTGAATTAAACCCCGCTGTTCTGGATTTGTTGGAACTTCTTTCCTCCCCTTAATTGCCCATTTTTTATTGATTGTTAATTTTTATATCGCACGCTATGAAAGGTCCCACCATGCCACCGCGTGCTCCCGTGCTGAGTTAATGGAACTAGCGTCAGAATGAGCTGCGTAACGACGCTGGACAACATCTGCACAAAGCTGTTTTTCTCTCCGGGGAGTTACGAGAAGGCAAGAGTCGTAAAAGTCTAACCACCGTGACATAAAGTTTATTTTTGCGTCGCCTCGCTGACTGGAAATGAGACAGTTCACCGTCGCACTTTGCACCTACTTTGCATTCTGCAGCGTTTAACCGAGTGAATGGCGTTCACATTAATTTTATTAGATTGTTAATTAAGGGGCCCAAAAAGATATTCAGCATAGAAATTGCTTTGTGTAATCCTGGAACTTAAACATCCTTTTAGATTTAAAGAATGCTTTGTATGCTTTGGTTTTTAATTTGCGCCCGTGTGTTCAGTGGAGCGCGGCTCGGGCGGCCATTTTCTGTCCCAACTTTTAAACGGTCAGTATTTATTTAGTCTTGATGACCTCACAGACCAGTTTCACCCATTCACACATACACTGCATCTACATGTGCAGTGCTTGTTTTATCACACATCACTTATTCCCCTGAGTCCCCACAGCAGTCGGTTATTTAGGCAGAACGGCAGAAATTGAATGAATCATGTTTCATTTGAACAGCCCATCATCAGAAATCACAAGTTTCGTCATAGCAGTGAACAACATCCTCTGCCATCAACCCCCAACTGGAATGAGGAGAGAAGCAGTTGTCATTATTGTGTGTATTTTGAAGAAGGTTTCATTATTATTATTATTATGTATTCTAACTTTTGACTTGGATCGCTCAGTTTTTTGCTGCGGCAGTGAACTCCTCAGGACGCAGCTGCTGCCTCGCTAACAGCGTCTTGACTCCTGTCATCTTGGGCAAAGGCAAATCTGTGAGTGTCTCAGAGTGAACCCACTGTAATCCGTGTACTGTATGTGTACGCAGTGGCTGCGTAATTGGTTAATTAGAGTGTGGATGTGCATCTGATTAGCTGTCATTAGTCCTTCCAGGGGATCAGGGGATCAGCCGCCGGGTGCTGGGAGTTTACTCACAAACCAAAGACGTGCTCTGATTTCACTGATGTTTACATCCTCGTGCGTCTGGTTGCCATGGCGGCACGTGGGAACTTTTCTTTAGCCTTCACGATGTGTGTGTGTGTGTGTGCTCCCCGCAATGGCAAAGCCATACATTATGCTCCCATTTCCTCCTCTCTACATGTGTCGCTGTGCTCAGCTCAGAAGAGGGAGGAGAGCACCAGGGCAAACTGTTAACTCAACCCAGCCAAGTGCAATAGCACTCAGACAAATGAGCTGTAATGACTAGGAGACACAGGGGTCCAGCACGGCTCACACTGTTTCCCTGTCTCGCTTGCGCACGTGCACACACACACACTGTTAAACCTTTAAGTACATACGCTGTGGAAAGGAATCCTTAAACATGGGCTCCGCTCTTCCTGAGTCCTCCCCCCCTCCCCCTCTCTCTCTCTCTCTCTCTCTCTCTCTGTCTACTTCATCATCTGTAATCAAGCAATCATGAGTCTAAAGGCGGAAACGCAGCAGCAGCATTAAGGGCAGCTGAGATGCGATTTTGAGGATGCAGCAGGATCAAGCCTGCGTTTCACGTGACTGTAGGCCCAGAACTTTGGGCTCTATACATCAGAGGTTTCTGGAGTCTGCGTGTCTGCTTCCTCTCTGGGGCTAAATTCACACCACTACATTTTCACTTGGAAATACATCAACTCTGAAACAGACACGCTGGGCAGAGACTCTCAGATCTACTGAGTCGCAAAGGTGTGGAAACTCTGCTGGTTCTGCTGAGAACACGTAGCAGCGCTAACAACAAACATCACATGACCTATGACATTATAACCCTCTCAGCTCCATTTACTGCGTGATATTTAAACTGTGGTTAAGTATTTATCATTCCAAAGAAATAAGACAATGCGACAAAAAAAACATCTTAGTTGCTTAACCCCTACATCAAGAACACATTTACCTCAATGCATAATAAATGACAACTGAAGAAATCTAAAACTAGAGTCGTGTTTTATGTTTAGAAACTAAAAGAATCAGAATTCCAATGAGCGCTGGCTTTTAATCCCTCCTAGGAGCCACGTTCACAGTGCACAGGTTCAAAAGCAGATAGGCCTAAATGTTAAATTATTCAAACTTCAGAAAGATGGAAAAAAAAAAACAATGTATGTTTACTGAGAATATGATGATCAGTATTGCAGTTTTATCAAAGAAGAAAAGCACGTAACCCCGCTGAGGCCCAGCAGTCCTTATATTCAATCATGGCTTATAGTTAAGCCGACAGTGCACATCCTGGTTTCCATTGCAGAGGAATTATAAGCGCGATCTCTGTGTTATTCTCTGAAAAATGGTGGAAACATCATCAGCGATGTTTTAGGGACCTGTCGCGGCTCTCAGCGGCTGTTTCTGATACCGAGGGCCAAGTGTTTCGCGACGTTGAGCTCTGTTATGTTAATAAATGAGTCATGTGACATTGTAGCTGTGTTGCTATTTAATTTATGTTAAACATGAATGTGCTCCGAGGTGTAATCCTAGTTCGCTTCTCTTCATGCAAAGTTCAGGCTCATCTGATTAATTCAGTCAATTTTAATTTACGAAAACAAACTTCCCATTCCAGGCTTCAGGGCTCTCTCCCATCAGGGCCCAGGGTTTCCCTTCCATCTGAAACACCCTTTGAAGCATGTTCATTCCTCAAACAACTTACAGAATAATCAGTTCCCAGCTCCATCCTTCTTCTCAAGCTCAGATCAGAACCGTGGCGGGTTTAAGTTGATCCCTCAATTCCTCTGGAAATGTTGATATCAAATGTTATTGACCGTTTTACATTCCCGCAGCAGAACAACAGCCAGAATAAAACTTGGCGCCGAGTGTATGGCGGTTTTTAAAATGGCCGGATTTCATTTGAAGAGCTCGCACAATAGCTTGGCCTGCGTCCACGCGGCACGGAGAGGATAAAAGCGGGGCTGTTCTGTGAGGTCTGAGGCCCCTCAGGCGTGACATTCATCTACACGTTCACACCTCTGCCGGCCAGCAGCTCCTCAGAGAGTGGTCTCAGCGCCACCGCCACCGGAGAGCACGATTCACACCTTGTGAGGAGCATAAATGCTCATCAGATGACTTTCCTCTCAAGTCAGCCTCCCACTGCTTCCGGCCGGGCCCTGATCAACACCGCCTCTTCGATCAATGTTTTCTCGACTGTTCCTTCGTCAGCACTGACAGAGGCCCTTTTTTTTTTCTGGCCATAATTGAATTTATTCGTCATCTTTTCTCACCGGTTGCACATGCTCAAATTTAACCGTTAAGCAAGGTGATGGCAACTGGGGGTGGGCTGTCAGCAGGCTGGCAAGACAATCCCAAGCCTCGTCTTTCTTACGTCAGGATTTTTGTTGATTATTGTCCGGCTCTGTGTAATTATTCAGCCTGGTTTGCCTTCTTAGAGCCAATGCAGCGTGAGATTGCTCTGTTTCACCTCTCCAGCTGGAGGAGCGGGATGCGGGAGAATGTGCCAGAAATGTCTTAATCGATCAAAGTGAGGAGTGCCCTTCAGCAGAGTCTCTTCCCATTTTATTTCGGGAGTCTGGGAGAGGCTGAGAAAGAACCAGAGCGGGTGAACAGCGCAGAGAGAAAAGAACGACAGACACAGCTACTCACTGGAGAGTTGAAGCATGCATGTGTGTGATATTTGTGGGGCCTATCAGTGAAGATCTCCAGCAAACACATCTATCCCAGCTCATAAATGTAACATGAAGGCAGTAAATCCAGATCAGATAACCTTTGGTCTAAATGTCTGCTGGAGCTGGAGCCAAAATTAAGTTTCTGTTTGACCTTTTGACTGGTGACTACTGTCAGGCTGAGTTTTGGAAGAGGAGGAGGAGGAGGAGGAGGAGGAGGAGGAAGAGAGGTGAAGGCGTACACGGGTGAACAATCGTTCTGGCTGTTGCCAGAAAATTTGACTCATTCTCTTCCCAGAGCTGCAGTTCGCGCTCGGAGCGAGCAGCATTTACAGGAACACGGATCAGCCTAAGCATCTCTCATAGCACATCTGGCACTTTGACCCTCTGTACCTGCTGCAAGGCTGCGCAGCTACTCCTCATCCAATATTCAGCAGACAGACCCAACCTGGTTGGAGCTTTATCGCTGTGTCTGCTGATGGTGCAGATCGGTTGTTCAGGCCGCGAGTGCTCGTGAGCCCCGTATCGCTCAAATCACAATGTATGAGATTCAAATTCTGCAAAAGTTGGAAGGTTCAATGAAATTGCGAGAAAATGTTTTCTCAGTCTCCTCCAGTTGTGGCTAGATGTGCAGACACTGCAGTTTTTAGTGGGTTATTTTGTCCCCCAGATTTTGTCCCTTAGATTTGTGTCATCCTTCCAACACAAGATATGGAGGGGGAAATGAAATTTCATGTGCACTGCTCACAGCATTGAATATTACATTAAAAAAAATAATAAAAATATAGAGATTCAACAGCAACAACTCACTTTCCAGTGACAGTGTCCCTGCACCTCTGGAACATTCAGAACAAACTCAGCACAGTTGTCATTGGGACTGTTTCTTCAGCAGAAAAGCTGCTCAGAGAGAGAGGGTGGGTATGTAGATCGCTCCGGATTGGATGAAATCAAACATGGCAATAATCTATTTTACTTTAATCTTCCCACAGAAAGTGTTTTACAGCACGTTTCAGGTCATTTGGAGTCGATTGGACTCCAAATGGTTTCGGGTTAGGGTTAGTGTTAGGGCTGGGGTTAGGGCTGGGGTTAGGGTTAGGGTTAGGGTTAGGGCTGGGGTTAGGGTTAGGGTTAGGGTTAGGGTTAGGGCTGGGGTTAGGGTTAGGGTTAGGGTTTCGGCAGTGGTGAGGGTTAGGGTTAAGGTCAGGGTTGGAGCTGGGGCTAGGGCGTGGGGTTCGATGATTGACGCTAACCACGAGTCTCTAGGACATTCAGAGGAAAAAGTTAGAGTCGAAAAACTTTTTCCCATTCAAGTTAATGGGAGGACATTTTTATCCAAAATTTGACTAAGTCACAAAGCCAAATTCCTTCCCACAGAAAGTGTTTTAGAGCATGTTTCAGGTCATTTTGAGTCGGTTTCTGTGTGACATTTTTTTTCAACCCCAATGTTAGGGTTAGGGTTAGTGTTAGATCTAAAGTAAAATTGCAATCACGTCGACTACCTGACCAAAAACAGGGGAAAACGTGGTGAAGATAAAACAGGAGTCACAATCAGCCGTAAGCTTGTCCAGCACAGTCATGATAACTATCAAAACATGTGACACTTGAGGCCACAGTAAATCTTTGTCTCCACTCCCGAGTGCAACAATCACAGCGGCGCAGATTTTTGATGAGCAGACAAACAGCAAACACATGCACACACAAAAAAAACACAGAATCATGCGCATACATACACACTGCGCCCTCCCCAGACCCTGACATTATTCGGCAGCCTTTGGCTCCCTGATCCTCACCGTAGCAAATTAACACCCTGGGAGAGAAATTTTAGGATTACAAAAGGAAAAAAAAGGTTGGAAGAGAGAGAGAGAGAGAGAGGCAGCAGAGATAAGAGGAAATGGACCGGCAGTGAGATATAAATGGCTCAGAGGTGTGAGAGTGCAGGTGTCACTGAGGCCAGAATACACAGCGAGTACAGGCCCCATTTCAACACTCTTTAGGTGGATTTACACGTATATATTTATACAGGTGATATTTGGATTAAACATGTTTTTCATCACATTAGAATCAGCTGCTCTTTTTAAAACGTATGTAGGGATAATCTGACTTTTCAAGACCTCGGTGGGAGATTATGACAAAAGCCATTTCCAAAGTCCAATCTTGACTTTTGGAGCTGGACTTTGTTGGGCCCACGGACCAGTTTCTTTTTAAGGAAATTGGGCTTTCATCTCACCTCGACAGGGTGAATCGGCCGCATGAATCGGCGAGGTGTAACCTTTGATTCAACCTCACCCTGGCAATCCCTGCCGTGTCCCGTTGACTGTAGCCGACGTATGGCTGGTTAAAATAAGGGCATGGCGGCTGGAACACTCGGGTTGAAATGTGCATGAGGTGAATAACAGGAAGCAGTGAAGGGAGATGAAAAGGAGAATATATATTGGAAAGAAACAGCAAAGATTCCTGGGGTTTGAGGGAGACAGGCTTGCAGAGAAAAAAGGGAGAGAGAGCAAAGTCTCCCCCTTGGGTTGTCAAAGAGAGAGGGGGAGGTATTAACCACGGGGTAAAGGAGAAGAGGTATAAGGGAAGCAGGGTCGCAGCATGGGGCAGAGAGCGAGGAGACACACAGCAAGGTGAGATAAGGCCCAGTGCGGCAGCACATGGAAGAGGGAACGCCATGATATTTCTGTTCTGCCTCCATCTCTCCATCAGTTGCTCCTCTTCCCAAGTAACCGTACATCTGTGCGTGTCTGTCTTTGTCTTCGTGAGGGTCCAGCTTGTTGTAGCGTGCCTCCTGTCACGGACACGTTTCATTTAGTCGGGAGTTGGAAGGAAGTCACAGGAAGAACTGTCATGGTGTGTGTGTGTGTTTCTGCTCCGTGGGTGGGCTTCAGCTTCAATTCGGAATCCAGACCTGACGTGGCCCTGTCCGTCTGTCAGAGCACATATTTTCGAAAGGATTTTTTTTTTTTTGCTGTTTGCCACACAAGTTACGTCGTGCAAAGCGTGAAACTTCCATTTTTATCCTGGGCTCTATCCAGATGTTGTGTCTGGTGTGACGACTTCCTCTGACCGACCACTTTAATCTGTCAAACAGCTGTTGTCAATATTTCTCTATTAACCTTGTATTAATGAATCAAATGGACAAACCCGTCTCACAAAGGCAGTATTATCAGGAGGGATTTATATGGTGATGGAGGCCAGACAGAGATAAAGTAGAGTGATTATCACATCACAGGGTCAGTCCAGGGACAGTGACGATTTCAAATGGATACAAAAACATAAGAAACAACTAGAGTGTAACAGCAGTGATCTACTTTTAGAACTCTGGATCCTGAAGTAGATTTCCCATTCGCTTTCTTCATTGATGTTTCAGATAATCCTCATAAAAAGCCTGGAACCAGGTCCAGCAGCTACGAAAAAAAGCACAAGGGAAAACAGAGAAAAGTTAAGACTGAGTCCAGTGAAAGCACCACGCAAAAAAACATTTTTCTTAAAACCCAGTTGATACAGACCTGTGGCTTCTATAGGAGGGTCTTCTTGGATGGTTAAAATATTATGGCAGATGATCCAAATCTTAACTCTTAGTATAAATGGATTTTCCATGGCAGTACCACCGGTTAGTTGGAAACCAAGTTCAACATCGGAAGCCAGAGTTCATAAAAAAGATGCAGCCAGTTAAATTAGATGTATCTGCTTGTTTCCTTCAGGTGTTTTTCTTTTTATAGACAGGTTAGAAATATAGCAGATATCTAACAAAAGGTCTGCAACAATCAGGAGGAGGAGACATTTTCTCCCCAAACTGTCATGGGTATAAACTCTGTCAGGAGGAAAAAAAAAACAAGAGCTGTCAAGACTTGGTTATTCCTTCATCCCCAACCGGCTCGTCTCCATTCTTCGATCCCCCCATCCCTTCATCCCTCCGCCAAACTCCCATCAAACCTCCGTCTGACTGACAGCCGTCCCTGCGAGGCTTCGTTGCCTGAGAAAACTCGTACACGCCCGCACAGCCAACCGACCCGCTGCCTCGACGCCGCCACCCCCCCTCCTCCCCCTCCCGTCAGCGGTGCCTCCCTCTCCTGTTGTGTTGCGTTCTGACAGGCCGGTGTTGGGCTGCATTGGCCTGTGAATGTGTTCAGGGCTTCGGGGGTCAACGCCGCGCAGTAGCCCCAGCGTCCAGATGCGGATTCTCCCTGACGTGTCTTGTCAAGCGGAAAGCGCTGAGCACAGCCGCGCACATGTGCACTAGGTGATAATAAAGACTTGCATGTGCACAGACGCACAATCCGGCACGTTGGAGGGGCATGTTGAATTGCTTATGTTGGCCTAATTAGACACTGCGGGGGTTGGTGCGTAGTGGAGGAGAAATGGTACACAGGAAAACAACAAAAGGAACGACTATCAGTCTGTTGCTGTGTTTTAGGACATTTTTTGAACAAAGCAAAAGAATCAGGAAATTGAATATGGATATCTCGACTGTGTCTTAATATTAAACACGTATTTTTTTTTTGGAACAATATTAACCAAACTTTAAACAGCCGAGCATTGATTGACGTGCACGCGGGGAAGCGAAAATCCCACAATGGCTGAGCCGCAGAAACAGCTAATAGGATGAAAGGAAAGTTGATGAGAAGAGATGAAATGTAATCCCGCAAAGGAAGAGAAAACAGTCGAACTTTAAAAATCCAATAAAGTTGAAGAAAAAAAAACGCTGTGTGATAAAGACAAATGCAGTACAAATATGTAGAGCAAAGCCGAGGAGGAACAATAGTGGAACAAAGTCAGTATAATTAATCTGTGTGTGGAGGTATGGTTGGAGGCTCATGAGAGGAAAGACAAACAGCCCGTTTTCACTTCATATTTTTTCAAACAGCCGCTGCTGTAGCGGCGACCGTCCTATAAAACTACTCTACCATTTATTAGCCTCACATCCAAGGTCTGTTGGAGGTCTTCAGGGCCGTTGGAGGCTGGGAGCCGGGGCGCGACGCCACGAGGCTTCGAAAAACACTGGCCTACCACGGCAGCGGGTTCAACTCAAATCTTTTTTAGCAGCGCTCCAAGTCAGCATATCTTTCACACATGCTGCCAGAGAGGCGGACAACTCCTCCGACCTCTGTATTTTGTTATGATTGTCCTTGTTTTCGCTCGTGTACCGGACCACCTTCGCCGTGACACCGTTGCAATTTCTCCTTCAGCTGCTTGCTTTGTTTTTTTTTTATTTTTTTTTCTTCTTCCCCCCAGCTCTACACTCGGGGAACATATTCTTAAAAACTCACAGGGGGAAAAGAGACGGGCTTAAGCTGTCCACTAAGTCTAAGCTGTATGTCCACGATATGTCTGAGGTAGTACTCACGGCTCTGCCTGTTTGCTCAGCCTCGCCAAAGCCCATTGTACTTTCTTTCTCCCCTATCTTTCTCCTCTTTCACCCTTTTTTTCTTCTTCCTTGAAGAAGCTCTCTGTTTTACCAGTTTTGATAGAAAGTGAGAGGCTTGAGAAAGGAAAAAATGTGGGGATGGACAGAAGCAGAAAGAGGACAAGACAAGGTGCTCATGGCTATGGATGAGCCCGGAAGGAGAGTGAGTGCGTGGAAGGTTATCGATCAGGGCAGATAGACCAGCGGTTCGTCTCGGTCCTGAGTGTATGAAGATTAGCTCTCCCTTCCTCTTGTTGCATCTGTTTCTCTCTCTCTCTCTCTCTCCCTCCTTGGCTTGCTTCCCTCTGCCCGTCTGCCTGCTGCTTACAAACACACAGCTCATTTCTGTCTGGCGGCTCGTCCTCCTGCCTGCTCACTGGTGCCTGCTGCTGAAGACTGAGAGGACCTGAGACGTGCGCTCGGCAGCCTGCCAACCTGTTTGTGTGTTTTGGATCAGTGGTGTCTTTATCCAGGAGCTGTGCGTGTGTGTGTGTGTGTGCACACATCAGCAAGGGTCGAATGGGAAGTGCTGAACATGTTTCAAGTATCTTCTTAATCACATGAGGCCTTTAGTGTGTGTGTGTGAGGCACCTCCCATCTCCATATATAGATGTACACGTATTGATTCTCGTGCATTGATTTTGTGATTCTCTGAGACGTGTGTGTGTCCCTGTACGTGCGTGGACAGTGACTGTGTAGGTCAGAGCTTGCCTCGCGTGCAGATAGAACATAGAATAACAGCTCATCGGTGCCCGGTGATTGAGTTACTCTTTATCTTGTGACCGACAGGAAACTGGTGGATTATTTGCTTCTTGCTTTGCATTCCCTGAAAAGCTCTTTGACTCAAGAGTGCTCCGTTTAAAAATGACTGTTATGCGTGAAGCTGAAGACATTTTTCAATCATTTTGTTATTGAATGTGTAAAAATATTTTCCTTTTAGTGTTCAAGTCGTGTATAAATCTTTTAAAGAGCGTGCATCATGCCAAGAGACATACTGCCGCTCGTTACCGCAGCGCCGAGCGTCTCAATGGGCCTTATTGATTCAGTTTTGGCCGCTATTAACCGATGGAAACCCTGACAGCCTGCTCTCTTTCCGTCTTTTCACTTCCTTTGTCCTCCCCGCTCGTCCCCTTCCTGCGTCCTCCTCCTGTTCCTTTGTCCTCCAGGTGTAGCAGAGGTGATCGTTTTGGTTGGAGGGCGCCAGGCGATCGGGATGAGCCAGCGCTCTCTGACAGCAGTTACCTGTTTTAACCCGCAGAACAGTAAGTGGTACCCGCTGGCCAGCCTGCCTTTCTACGACCGCGAGTTCTTCAGCGTCATCTCAGCGGGGGACAACATCTACCTGTCAGGTGAGTTAAATCACTGCGCTCCAACATGGATGAACGAAGCTTTGGGGGATCAGCGGAGGAGGACAGAGGGCGCCCTCAGTAGACTGCTTAATGTCAGTCCTCTTTTTTTTCCGTCAAGCTCAATAAATTATTGTCTGAGAAATGAGGAAAACACTTAATGTTAATGACATGATCCAGTGCTGTCCCAATATTTTATGGATTCTTACCTGAGACATTGGAGAAACACTGGAGTTTTGGAAGTCAGGTTTTTAAATCTTGATCTTGGAAGCTGAATTCGAAAGAACAAACTGTCTTCAGGAAACTTGAGGAAAAAAAACTAGAGCATCTACAGTTTCCTAACAACCAGGAGGGGAAGATATATTATGGTGCACTCTGTGGTTTGGCGTCTAGCGATGTAAAAGGTTACATGTTGAAAAACATTCTGTTGACTGTCTTGTCTCTGACGTCTTCTGTCAAAGTCCCCTGCGTCATGATGAGACTGAGGACTCCACACTTGACATTTGTGATCTGTTATCAGGCTCATTCTCGCTCTGTGCCACATTTGCTTCAGCGCAGTGAATCTGCTCAGGCTGCAGCCGTCTCCCTGTGACCTTTACAGACAGTTAGTGTTAAAAGGCTGCCGGTGCTCGGGCCGCACTCAACAGCTGATCTGAAACTGTGTCCGGGGTTATTTTTCACACAATGTCTCTTCTATTCACATTCTGCGGTGCATTCTTCTTGAAATTCGACTTCCCCCCCCCCCTCCCCTCTGTCTGGCTGTACAGTGTCTGCAGTGTTCTGCAGTTTATTTTGTTCCACAGTCGCACACTGTGCACTCTGTGACTCCCTCTGTGAGACACCTTTAAGTTGCTCCTCCAGAGCTCGACCGAATTTCTCCCTCCACGGTCCATTTGTGCGAGAATCCTGCATGGTAATCAGACCTTGACATTGCGCTGTGGAAATGCAACAGGATTTGTCCTGCGTGTACCTTTCCTCTCCCCTTTTTTCATATAAATGTAAATTTGTGTTTGGGCATTGGAACAGGTCTGCGTGTGTCCGCTGGGAGTCAGGCGGGCCGGTGGGGAAATCATAGGTGTTCTTGCGAGCCAATCAGCGGGCTCCGGTCTGTAACCTTCCTCGCACTGGGAGCAGGGACGCCGAGACAGCCGGCGTTACATGTCAGGCTGCACAGCTAACAGCGAGCTCAAACAAGTACAGTTTTGTTGCTTGGCTGGTTCACCTGCAGCAGGAAACTACTTTCTGTCAAAGTTGTCCAAGTCTTTCACTTCCCTCCAAACCCCCCCCCCAACACTTTTGGGAATGAAAGGTTCGGTATTGAAAAGAAGCTTTGAAGCGAGAAATACAAACAACATTTAAATCTTTATCCTGTCACTAGATGTCATAAAACATATTAAAAAGTTTATTGCTTTTCATGCTGACTGCATTTATTTCTGTTTGCGAGCCAGATCAGGGAAAAGTGCATACATTTCTATACCTGTTTCCAATCCATAGATATTAGAGTCACTGAGCTATGTTTCAGATTGAAATGCAGGTAAAGTTCCTGTGTTTCCGCTGGTAAAACTCTCATGTATTCACCTCGTACTATATGTATTTTAATATTCAATATTCAATACCCCCCAGGTGGAACAGAGTCAGGTGTGATGGTGGCTGACGTATGGTGCTACATGTCCCTGCTGGACAACTGGAACCTGGTGTCCCGCATGACCGTGGCTCGCTGTAAACACAACAGCCTGGTATACGACGGCAAGCTCTACACCATCGGAGGCCTGGGCGTATCAGGGAACCTGGACCACGTGGAGAGGTAGGAGTCGCGCCAAACAGCAAACACGTCCAGCAGCTACCAGCTGGCAGCCGCGCAGTCCCGTTGAAAAAAAAAAAAAAATGATTCCACGTCCATCTCTGCAAACACGTGGATGCAAAAAAAAAAAGAAACATAATAAACATGCATTGTGCGCAATGGAACGTGGCGCAGCACATTTGCAAAAGTGTTTGTACAGGTTTGTTAGCGTTTACCCGCCGAGCCAAGAGGTGCAGAGGAATGGAAACGAGCTGGTGCATATTAAACGGTCACAGCTGTGAGTGTGCGAGAGCGACAGAGCACCTCTTACTTGTTTGCGAGCGGTGCGTGAGTGAGAGGCTTTGCTTTCAGGGAGCAGAGTGGTGTACTTTGTCTGATTCCATCCACTTCAGCAGCGACACATCATCGACACTTCACTTGAAGGTCGCCCGCTGTGGCCTATTCAGCTGGGTCTTCACTTCTGCGCTCCTGCATTTGTTAAAATTCTTTGGCACATTGACATTTCTCTCATGAATCGATTTCCAAGATTTTATATTGTTTGATTCCTGCAGCACTGCTGCCTGTGTCTTGTTTTTCCCTCCAAGCTGGGGCCTGGCATTCGGCGGGCGGGCGGGCAGGCAGGCGGGGGGTGGGTGGGGAGGTGGGGGGGCGTCCTCCCCCTGCACGGCAGAGCGAGATTAACCAAAGCAATCAAAAGAACATTACTGACTATATTAGAGCAGGCCGCTGCCGCTCATTACCTAGCTGCTCAATTGATCTCCAAAGCTGTTCGCAATGCACAACAGTCCTCCAAATGAAACAGGCTAATTTGATATTTCCCCATAATGCTGCCATACAGTGTCGTTATGACGGGGTAGATGGAATATTTTCCCCTTAATGGAAACGCATTTGATTCCTCTGTCTCCGAGCTGCTTAATTTGAGAGCTGCCGGCACATCCAGGGTATTCCCGGCTCCGAAGAAATCAGAGTTTTCACCGTGCGGTGCGTTGCATGTTGCTGCGCCTGTGCCCATGTGTGCATTCTTTTGCACTATTGCGGAGCCTCTCCGAGGCACACTGATCGGCACTGAAAAACTTTAACCTACTTTCCTTCTCCCCAAGAAGTGCCAGAGGCCTCCTCTGACTGGTGTTACGGCCCCCAGCGCTGCACTCTCAGAGGTTGCATGGGCAGAGGCGGATACAGCATCCCACACACCGACTGAAAAAGCCAGAGTTCAGTTGGAAATGCTCGAGCTGCAGCAAACCGTTTGCTACACGGGGGGGGGGGGGCAAGGTTATTTTCGTTTGCTACACGGGGGGGGGGGGTCAAGGTTATTTTCACTGGCCTTATCATGTAAAAGCTAACAGGTCTCTTAATCCTTTTACACACATTGTCAGAGCAGGAAACAAGCTTGTTTCTAAGCAACCCAGAATTATATTTTTCTTTTCTCACAAACTGCGGAGCGATTATCATAATTGAGTCGTGAGGTCTAATGAATCATTAATCTGGCAATAAGACGTGTAAACACGTGAGTGTCTTTTTGTTATAGGGGTCATAATGGGGGCATTAAAGGAATTGTTTCAGACTTGCATTAAAAACATTTTATTTATATTTGATCCTCTTGATTTAGTGCAGTGGCTCAGTGCCAATGCTTTTAACACATGCACGCTGGATTAATCAACAGGTAATTATTGAACTGCATGTTCAGTGATACGGAGTCTTTTACTGCGAGTCTCACTGGAATCACATCCTCGGTATTGCTAATGCTACATTTTCAATAAGAAACGTATTATATGCTGGAAGCCAACTTTGATATTGCAGGTATAGTTTCATAATTAAATAAAAATGTGTGTGTGTATGTGTGCTCACTTCCACAGAGAAAATTAATCTCTTTCTTGTTGAGGCTGGTTGAAGAGACTAATGCGCCTGGTTTCACATTAGTTACAATAAAGGTTTTGCTATTTAACTGTTTGAAAACATGCCGTTCATTATGAGTGAATGACAAAGCACAACCTGCCTTGTCCGAACCAAACTGCACATTAACACCTTGGAGTAAAAGTGACACCACGTTTTCTGTAAAAAGGTCGCTACTTAACGCAGGTGACGACAGAGGCAGGATAATTGGTTGTTTTTGTCTAAAAATACGTAATGAGACTCAGCCGAACAACACCGCTCACAACAGTGGCGTCACAAGAATTCGCATGGTCATGCTGGGAAACAGATAACAAGCCCAAAACCAACAACAAATAACAAGCCCATAACAAACATCACATCCTCAGTTATTTACAGACTGTTTATAAAGATGGACGACACAGAATGCGTCGTCTTTCCTGTAGTGGCTCCATTTTAGACTGAAATAAAAAGGCCAAATACACGTTAACACGACATTGGGATATTTGAAAGTAGCTCATGGTAACCAAAGAGAGTCAGTTGGCAGTTGAGAAAGTGAAAAAGTGAAAAAAAAAAAAAAAAAAATCTCTGAAATCCTAAATCTTTGTCCCCCAAACAAGGAATTAAAAGTAGCTTGGGATTCCTGTGAACAATGGGAGTGTCCTTAAGGAGCAAGTTTGAAAAGTAGCGGAAATCAAACATGTTCGCTCATCTCGGAGGACATTGTCCATTTGTGCAGATCAAAGTATGTTTCTAACTTTTGTCCCTAATGAAAATATATAGATCAGAAAACGGACTGAATCAAAAATAATATTGCGGCTCCCACCTCCAGGCTACGTCTGCATTTTCTGATAACTTACAGACACACGCTGGCCTTGATGTGAAGAAACACTTTCAAAACCTCTCTGACTCAGGAGGCAGTGGAAAATATTTCTAAAGAGCTGCATGAAAAGCAGTTGTTCAACCAAAAACATTTTCTATTTTCATCCGTTCAAGGGTCATTGTAACCTCTGACTAGAGGGGCGCTCTTTAAGTGTACGGCCGTGAGCGGCACTCTGCAGCGTGCTCGCTCCCCCATGTTGTTATCGTCCTCGTGGATAGAGAGACCTCAAAGTTTGGGCTGAAGTTTTGGGCAAGTGACACGCAACGCAGTTTAGTCGGGACCGCTTTCGTCAATGGAATCTTCCACTTGTGAGTTGCATTTGGTTGTATGGCTCTGTGCTCGAACCCGTCAGCAAGAATCTACTGTGGGAGAAAGTGACTTTTGTGTAGTTATCAGTTAGGGACAATTGTGAGCGTAACCTTCATCAGTCGTCTAAAATCAGAGACAAAATGTTCTCGTGACTGACTCCATGATTTTTAGATAGGACACACACACAGTGTGAAGGAAAGCGTATTGGGGCAGGGTGTGCACCTGGATACGTGTGTTTGTTTTTGCAGTGGAAGAGCGATTTCAAAGATTAAGAAGGATTTGTTGCTCCACGGCAGATTTGTGAACAACAGGCAGCTGGTCTGTCACATCAACTCCAAAGACAGGTGCGGTGAATCACTCACAGTCTATGCTCCTTGGTAAGAGCCTGACAGAGAAACAACAGCAATTCATTTTTACAAGTATTATTATCGGGAGATTACTTAATTCCTAATTTTTTTTTTTTTTTTTTGTGATAAGACAGAGCACAGATGTACGGACAGATTGGTTGTTTGTAAGGCGACTTGTCGAAACTGTCAAGCTGATTTGTGCTTTAAAACTTTGTCAGGAACCCATTTTTTCAATGTTTACGGCGGTGCAAGTGAAAAGCAACTTATTTCAACCTTTCAATCTTCACAGAAGTGCCTGGAGCACTTTTTTGACCTTAAAATTGAAGATTCTTTCCTGAGTTGACATTTGAATCAATACAAAGATCTCACAGCCAGAGAAGAACAACTGTTGAAGACCAGTCAAGATCCCTTTCACACCGTTTGAGCAGCGATCTGTTTTAATGAACGAGCCCCATTAAGTCCTTTAGTTTGTTGCTCACCACCAGATTTGGCAGGTGTGGCTCTGTCGTGGGCCAAAACTCCTAATGATCGGCCACCGGTCCGCAGCAGGACTCAGCTCTGTCCAGCGGAGATAGGAGAACGGTTACTCAGCCTGTTTTTGTCGCCTCCACACGAGCGGGAAGGAGCTGCCGGGGTGTAAAGTGCTGCTGTAATGAAGACACCTAATAACATCTGGAATCATTTGTCAGTGCATGTGGGAGCGGATCTGAAGGCTGGGGAGTGGCTCCGATCGCTGCAGCAGCCAGGGTCGATTTGCTGCTCTCATACAGTGATTGTTTACACACGACCACCATCTTTCCCTCCATTGTGTATGCGTCTGCATTTCTCTGCTCACTTATGTGTTCCTGCTCCTTGAGCGTATGTACATATGTTAGACCCTGTTGGCACACACACACATTGTGTTTTGTTTGTGCGTCAGCACATATCCGCTGGCCCCGGCCAAGGTCTCTCACCTGCGAGCTCGGGCACACCGACCCCCTTAATTTGCAGTCCTTCCTGCCTCGGCTGCTTCTCATCTCTCCATCCATCTCACCGAGGGTTTCACGCTCCTGACCGTGAAATTCCCTCACATTCACAATTATGTCTTCAATCAGAGCCATCTCCAAGCCGGGAGGATGCAGCGCGTCTCTGGGAGCGGCAGGAGGTCCAAATCAAGACTCGGAGGACCGAGCAGCCTCATTCCTTGCTCCTGCTCCCCTCACTAATGACTGACAGTTTTTTAGGGATGGGAGCAGTTGAGTTCGGGAGGCTTTTAACTTGCAATCAGGTACCCTGGGCCTGCGTGCTCCTCAGCATGTTGATCCATCAGCACACCAATATGATTGCAGATATTGAATAATTCATGGGTGTCTAATGATGTGTCAATCACAGATGGTTTTGTTTTATTTATTGCACACTATGCACAGGTTTGTGCGTCCTCCAAGCTCTATTGCAAGTTAATATTGCATGAAGACTGTTAGCAACATGACACTGAGTACAGCAACTAGCTTCTCTCATCAGGGATGTTGCTCTGTTTGGATAACAAGTCTGGAGGAGAGGGGAGCAATTTGTGAAGATCACGTTCTCGGGCTTTTCAATCTAAAATGAGTCTTCCCCCTCGCAGTATGTGATCACGTGCCCATAAACTCTTTGGAGGAGGTAGTTTTTCAGGTTCATTAACTAGAATAGATCCTGCTGGTAAAGTGTAGGCCACCTTGAACAGTGTACGTTTTACAGGCTATTTCCATCTCGTGCTGAATGCCACGATTGTTGGATTCTATCTCTGAAGGTCCCCTCTGTTAACTCAGCCTTCTATCGATTGCTTCAATTTTCATCTACCCAATCAAGTGCAATTATACGTTTGACCAGATTAATTGGGCCGTTTCGAGAATGTTGGCTCAATCTGACACAGGAGGCAAGTCTTCAAAAGGTTTGCAGGAGACATTTTTTTTTTTTTCCTTCAAATCAGCCATGACAGAAACATACAGCGAGATGGAGAATCCAGTGGGAGGCTGTCTTGCTGCCCACAGTAAAGTCCTCTGTGGGTTGTTGTGCAAAGCATCGAGTCTTTAAGTACTTGATGACCACGGGTGGTGCGCACACTGGTTCGCCAGTCACCCAGAGAAAGGTCCCCTTCTGTGGGGACGCTGAGGGTGGGAGAGACCCCCCCCACGTGGCTCTCAGAGAAGGAAGAGGCTTCATTCAGCTGCTCTTTGAGGTTCGGTGAGGCGGGGGGTTTGCCTCCTTGCTGCTTGTATGGGCGTGCTCTGTTGGGGATCTGCTCCCTTGTGTGCAGTTAAAAAGACGCCGTCAAGCAGCCGGAGCGCGGCGCCCACCGCCTGTCCAGTCCCATCAGTAACGCTGTCACCTCAGACATCGTACTCACTGAATGCACGTGCATTTTAAACACACGCTGCATGTATAGTGACGGCTCTCTGACATGGTGATGGTCCTCCTTTGTCCATCTCGGCTCCCTGCCCAACAGCACTCTCTCTTGGAGACAGTGGGGAAATAATCAAAGGGGCGATGATGCTAATAACAACAGAGCGCCCCCCCGCCCCCGCTCCACAGCCCTGGGTGCCTGGGGGCCCTTCAGCTGAAGAGCTGAGAAAGAAGGGAATGGTGAGAGAAAAAAGGAGCATGCTGGGAAGGGTTTGGCAGCGGAGAGCTGACAGGGAGGTAGTGCAGAGGGGTGTGTGGATGCAGCAGCCCCCCAGGTGGGCCGATGCACAATCAGCCCCGCTGGAACCGATGGGCTCAAGTGACGACGCCCCTCACTCCCATCCTC
Organism: Pseudorhombus dupliciocellatus; assembly: GCA_016785235.1. Lineage (NCBI taxonomy): Eukaryota > Metazoa > Chordata > Actinopteri > Pleuronectiformes > Paralichthyidae > Pseudorhombus > Pseudorhombus dupliciocellatus. The sequence continues at coordinate 9,416 of JAFBJW010000604.1, read as the reverse complement.
TGGGCCCCTGCGGCCCCTCCACAGCAATAACGAACTGATGAGCTTACAGTGTAACGCGTTTGCTGGCACATACTAGGTCAGAGAGTGCCAGGGGCTAGTTTTAGAGGAGGGGGCACAGGCAGCCCCTGCACGCCTTGCAGCGTGGCACCGGGGATGGGGGACAGCGGGCTCCCCCAGCCCCCCTGCTGCGGCGGTTCCCCCCTGCTGAGCTAATCTCAGGATTAACCAACTTCACAGCACCGGCCCCTACTGAGCTGTCAAGGCACCGGTTCACCCTCCCACCCGTTACCCCCCCGTCTGCCACCCTCTCCCTCCCCCTCAGTAATAATCTCATATACACCCTCATTACCCCCCCCCCAAACATCAGTGTTCACTTGTGGTGACTCGGTCGCCGTCACTTTTTTACCTGTATCCTGTACAGATGTGGGGCCTAGCAGCTGAACGCTCAGTTTGTTTTTAAATACTGCTCCAGTGCTTTATTATTTTATTGTAAATGGGTATAAACTGTGTTGGTCAGTTAAAGCAAATGTCTCTGTGTTGTGGCTTTAAGAACAAAAGCAATCGAGGACATGTTTTTTTTTTCTTATTTGTTTATTTATTGAAGTAACTCAAAACACGCACACACACTCATTTCCTCCTCTGGTCTCTCTGATTCACTGGCATGATTGAAACAGCCACACTCTGCCGGAGTTTGTTAAGACTTCATTTGAAATGTTGAAACACAAGTGTCCGTGGTTGTGCGCTACTGTGTCGCGTTTTGACAGAAATACATCCTCCTCTCAGTTTGTCCAGCGTGTGTGTACATACGTTCAGTCTTTTCCCTCCTGCAGCTGCCTCTGCATCTCTCAGACATTTCGACGCTGAAAAGAGAGTGGACCCAAATCAAGCCGATCATCACCTCTCTCTCATATTTCTTCCCCTCTCTCTCTCTCTCGCTCTCTCTCTCTCTTTGTAGTTCCTCGCCTCCCTTTCTCCTCCCCCCTGGTTTCCTCTTTTAACCACAATCTCTCTCTATCTCATCTCTCTGGCCTTTCCAGCTCCTTCTGTCCCCTCGCTCCCTCTGTCTCTTCACGGCGCTGATTAGGTGGGCAGGAGATGATGGGTGTATTTGGGGCCTGCGAGGCCGCTGATGTTGAATCTGTCTGACATGCTCGAGCAAAGACAGCGTCTCCTCTATATTGTCTCCTAATGGCATGCTGGGGTCTCAGAGACGCACAGGGAGGGGCGTGCGCGTGTGGTGGCGTGCGCGTGTGTGGAGGAGGACGGTATTAGGGAAAAGCAGAGAGAGGCGGCAGGTAATGACTAGTATGAACCGAATGTGCTTCCGCCTCGCCGATGAACAATGGGCTTGCACTTCAGACAATTGCTGGTCTTTACCAACAGCCAAGTCATTTTTCTCCAGCCTCGCTTCTTTACCTTTTTTCTCTCCCTCCCCCTCTCTCAGAAACAGCACATTCCCGCCGTGATCCCCCCCCCTCAGTCAGACTTGCTGGAGCAGTGTAGCGAGTGTGTTCGCCGGCTAATTATCAGTGGTTAGGATGTGACAGATGCCGCCGAGATGGTTGGCAGTCAGTCCGCCACCGCTGCCCACCCCTCTGCTCGGGAGGAAGCTGCTGACCTTTTCGAAAAAGCGGGGCCCTGGCAAACCTTTCGCAATATGTAGACGCGGTGCCTGGCAGGCGCCCAGGGACGGATTGACGGCGGAGGTGGGAGGGCGAGCTGTTATATATAGATTTGTACTGTGTGAAGGTGAAGGTGCTCACATTAATAGGAGATAAGTGCAGACCAGAGCTTTTCTGTCCAGGTCTTGTAAGTGCGTGTGTGTACATTGTAAACATCAGTGTCTGAACGGTACACATGTAGTGTGTGTACAGTACACCACAGAGCACATCCTTCCCCCCACATACATACATGCATACATATATATTGAAAGCACTTCCTCTCTTCTCTCTTCTATTTTTGAATGCATCAATGGGAGTAAGTGGCGAATGCTCATTTATTGATTAATAACACTGCCCCTCTTTTAATTTGTTTTATTAATTGATTGTGCTCATACAGCCTTGGCTGTGAATACTACAGATGCATCTCAGGAGATAGCCTGGGTCGTTCCCTAACCAGAAGGTCAGTAGTTTGATGCCCGGCTCCTCGGCTCTGTATTCTGAAATGCCCCCAAGCAACATACTGAACCCCGAAATTGCTCTGATTGCTTGATTGACATAGTGTCTGATAGATAGTGATCTGGATGTTTAAATGTATGTTTATATATGTGTGTATGTGTTAATTGAATTAGATCTCAGGGTCCCTGCGTGCAAGTCGTGTTCAAGATGATTTTGGTTTAGCAGAACCCACCTTCACTGTCATATTTCAGCAGTATGTACATACATGTTTAAAACACCTTTATATATAGATGATGTGTTTAATTGGATGCATTTGCCACACACACTGTTGCTTCCTACAGCCAAGCAATCAATCTTCAAGTATCAGCTGCCCCCCCCCCCCCCCCCCCCCCCCCCCCCCCCCCCCCCCCCCCCCAGGGGGGCTTACTTTGGTAATGAAGTGGGGTCTGAATCTTCCATCTCCCATCTAGTTTTGAAGAGGGAGGAACAGTAATTGGTTTACGACCTAGACTACCGGCAGCACTCTTGTTCCCTGTCCTATGTGACATTCCCATCCAATTAAATCTGTGTCTGCTCTCACTCACACACACGTAGAACACACTCGCTATTATCGCGGCACCCTGCATCCTCTTTCACATAGGTGTTCAAGGTGCCCTCTTTTCCAGGTTTGCACCGGTGTTGAACGGTATGTCTGCCGTCGTCTAAACTCAAAGTTTGTGTGCGTCTGTGTGTGTGTGTGTGTGTGTATACATGGACAGACTTTTGCTGTGAATTAGTTCATTCACAGGGATTATGGGTAAATCTGGGTGGCCACAGGATGGATTGCTCGCTGTCTCACAAGGATTAACTGAAGGTGACACTGAGGTGGCGGGTCTGTGTCCATCTGTGCTTGTATGTGCCACAATAATAGTGTGTGTGCGTGTGTGCACATGCATGCATTTCTGAATGGTGTGTTATTAGCCTGAAATTTGCTGTAATCCATCAGAGTTAATGAGTTGTGTGTGTTTGTGTGTCTTACAGTGATGGCAGCAGAGAGAGAGAGAGAGAGAGAGAGTGTGTGTGTGTGTGTCTTTTGGCTGACCTTGACTTCAGCCTGTCGGTTGAACACACTTCACAGTCGCCCATATGGAGAGCAAGACTCCATCAGATCCCCAGATGTCATCGTGCACAATCTGTCAGATGTGTGTACTATGAGCAAATAACAAGCCAAGCAGCTCTGCCCTTGGAGGGGGTGGGGGGGTGGGGGGGCAAGGGAGATCTGGGATTTCATCATTCATCAGTGAGTAAATGTGTCAAAGGTTAAATCATTGCTCCCCGACCTGGGGCTCTGAATCCCTGAAGGGGCCCCCTGATAAATCTGAGGCAGGGTCACGGCATAATAAAGACGAAAATCATCTCATTCCAGTATTTATCTTTTCTGACTTTTATCTGTTTTTGGCTGCGTACTTCAGCTGTGTCTGAGCCCTAAACATCTCCTCCTCTCCATTAGCAATAATAAAATAAACACTTGCAGGGCGAAGCCGATGCCTCCCAAGTGCTCAGCTTGTTAACATCTTCATAAATACCGTTTGTGCTGAGGGTTTTTCAAACCTCAATCCTGAGACTCATTGCAAAGTCATCTGTCGAGTGGGGATGGTGTTTGTGTCACTTATCAAACCACTCTGAAAGTGACTGTTATTGTTGTTACGGCTGACATGCTGAGCTAAAAGAATTTTATTTTTATAATTTTTGGTGCATTTTACCTTCGACAGCGTCGCGCCAATGGAAAATGGGGAGAGAGAAAATAAGTGAGGATTACGTTATTATGTATAGAATTCCTCCAAGTGGGTTTTATTTTTGTTAGTTGCTAATAAGTTGGAAAACGTGTGGGTATACAAATGTGTTTGTCTCAGTAGCTGAAACAAAGTGTTGGTGGGTCTATTTTTTCCAAGGGTTATTCAGCAGACTAGAAAAATTAAGAACTCTTCATTTGTAATCAAATGACAAGCGACGGCTGTTGTGCTTTCTTTGCCATGCCCTTTATGAGGCTGCAAAAAACGTCAGCAGAAATGGATGCATATCGCCTCGCATTTACATTTCTGACATTTCCCAGGTAGGACTCAGTAGATTTCACCATCGAACATTGATTAGCAATCCAGGTGAGAGAGAACGCCGCTACCAACAGCTGTCACATACACAGAAGATCAACACGACGAACAAAGGCGCATACAAACGAGTTCAAATTAGTTGTCACCATGCTGCCGTTTTCATCTCTGACAATTTACGTAAAATCATGGCTGAAAGTCTAGGGAAAGGTTAGTTTGCTCATCTGAGGACATCTGTGTTTGTAAGGAACGCCGACGCAATTTAAATTCACTGTTGACATCACAGATCTTAACAAAGACGTCTCCCAAACACAGACGCTCAGACGCTGCAAGGTTGAATCCAACGCGGCTACAGTGGATTTTGAGGAGAGGACTTCAAGTGTCTTTTAGTAGTTTCAGGTCCTCAGAAACAATAACATTCAACCAGACGAGGACAAACATGAACAAGTTCATGGAACTCAGTTTATTAGATTTTCCATATTCTAAATTACCAAAAAAAACAATCCGATGAAAACGTAACCTGCTCAGTTTGGGTAATAAAGAGCAAACTCGTTATTAGACCAACTGCTGCTTCAGGAGAACCAAGTGCATATTAGTCTTTCGCTTCTGTCCACCGTCATGGATTGAAAGATGCTGTGTGTGTGTGTGATGTGTATGCACAAGTGTTGGTGCCTGACAGACAGCAGGGTGATAGTGGAGGTGTGGTTACAGGCCTCACAGTTTCTGTGATGTGCTCTGACACACAGATGGCAGCTGACACAACACAGATAGACTCTGTCCTCTCGCACCCACTCTCACCTCCTCCTCCTCCTCCTCCTCCTGTCCTGGCTTCACATTGAAATGAATACAAAAATCATTTAAACAATTAAAGCTCCCTTGTTTTGTTTTTTTTTCCCTCCTCCTTGACCCTGTCTCCCATTCAGACCTTTCCCTCTCGCCCAGGTCTGGACTTCATCAAGTCCACCAGAACATTCCAACTGAATGTTTTTGAACATCGAGCAGTTTTAGTCACGCTGTTGAGATTTCTCCCCGCACGGTTGCTCATGAATATTCTTGGTAAACACGAGAAATGTTAATTTAAGCAAACGACGCCTGTATTTGTGTGCAAATTGTTTTGAGTGCCCTGCAGGCCATGGCTGATTCACGCAGTAGCCTTGTTTTCCCCAATCATAACCTCTCAGTTCATTACTTCTGACAGGAGGCAGAAGGCTAATGAGAGATTGATTCACTCACATTTCCGCTCACTTCTTGCATTTGTTCCAGTGACAATATAGAACATTGACCAAACAGATATGGAGCTGCATGTAAATGTCTTAATGTATTGATCTGTTCTGGTGTAATGGCATCTGACTTCAGATGAACGAGCTTGGGACTTAAAGGGAAATTAATTCATTTATCAATGTCTATAAATATGAGCATGGAAGTGGATGACATTTGGTATCGGCCCACTAAATCAACTGTCCCTGCAACCACAACACAACAGCAACAATGACGACAGTTGACAAAACGTCCCCTAAAACGTTCTCCCACTCTCTTCATCATCTTCTTTTTTTTTTTTTTTTTAGACTTCAATAGACTGTGAAGTTTGAGGAGTCAATGCCCCAACTTAATATGATGATATAAAAAATGTATTTAATTGTGACCTTCTAAATATCAAAGAACACTTTAACATTTTACATAATAATAATGAAAAGTTATTTAAAAATACATCAAAAGTAATTACAAATCAAAGTGTAAGAAGAGATAAACACTGCTAAATGCTAACATCAGCATGCTAACATGCTGATAAGAATATTTATCCTCCGCAGCATCTTAAGTTTGGAAATTAGCATGAGACTATTTGCTAACCGGTAACACACAGTATGAATTGCTGAGGGCGATTGGAATGTCGTTAGTTTTGCAAGTATTTGTTCATGAATTATTCGATAAATTAATAATTTGACCTGCTGGTGGCGTCGGATGAAAGGCTGGCGGATCAGCGGGGCGTCGCTAATGTCTACACCAAGCCTCATGAAAATCACGCCAATGGTTTTAGAACCCTTTCACTTAAAAAAAAAATAAATAAAAGTTCTAAATGGCAGTCCCTGCAGATGGGACAATTAAAGCCAGATGTGGCTCTGCATTGATTCGGATGCAAACAAGTGTGGGCAACAGGAACAGAGTTCAAGGCAGACAGAGAGGTGGCGTTCATGTGAGGGAGATAGCTGGCTGGGGCGTTGCAGGGATTAATGTGAATTTGGTACTTAGGGGCATGTGTTGCTGCTTGATAGAATCTGGAGCATCAGCTCCTTTCTGGAGGCAGTGAACGCATTGTTCACTAACTTGCTTAAATTACACCCTGATACACATACTTTCTTTTTAAAGGTTACGGTGTTGTTGTTGTTGTTGTTGTTGTCGTCGTGGTTATGGGCCCGTGCGGGGTAAGCGTAGCTAACAACTTAAATGAGGGATTTTAAATATCCTGTTGGAGCAGGAACTCTGCTCTTTGTGGGCAGTGCCACAACTATTATTTGCATGTCATTACTGTGTGGCTGTAACTGCTGCATGATGCACTCAACTGGCTCCTAATGGAGCTTTGTGTCAGCATCGAGATGCATAAAGCCCCAGTGGTTCTGTTATCTGATCAAGAGTGTGTGTGTGTGTGTGTGTGTGTGTTCTCTCCTCTTCTAACTCTACTCCCACATTCGTTACTCTTTCCATACATGCTGTAGTTTGTATCTCAGGGGAAATGGATATGTGTCAGTATTTCAAACACTGTCAACCCATCAAACCCAGTTTATCGTGTGTGTGTGTGTGTGTGTGTGTGTGTGTGTGTGTGTGGGAGAGTCAGAAGTCTGAAAATAAGTGTGGTTCAGTTCGCAGAGATGCCTCAGGCTTCATGTAGATGATTAGATTGCATCATCAAATAATTTATAGCCTAAATATCGTATATATAGAGTAGAATAGTTTCCATCAGAGTAGTGCAGTGTTTGCTGCGAAGAAAGAGTAGCAGCACCTGTGTCTCAGCCTCTCATTTGATGGACAGGGGCATCACGGCTGATGGTATCAGACAGGGCAGGGTGGCTGCACAGTATTGAGAGGCTTTTGAAACTTTTTTAGTTTTTCAAAATACAATAAATAAATAAATATATCAGGAGTTTTGGCCTAAAGGATTGATATATACACACAGCATGACTGGTGGAAGTCGAACTGATAACCATTGAGGGCTTTACAAATATAACTGAATAAACTGGTGAATTAATGTGAAGCCATGAATGTGCTGAAAAGGTTTTTTTTAAACGCACCTCTACAAATTAAGTTACCAATTCGAAATACTGTGGTACCTTTTCTTTTTATTCATCACTTGAAGGCTACATAGCCGCTGTTGTTTTTCAAGTAGTTGTTTAAAGGAGCGTGTGTTAAAGTGAATCTGTTTTGCTGTGGAAACAAATTGGGTGTCTTGACCCCTCCCGCAGGTTGAAAGCCGTTATATAAGGGGCCATCAGGTTTTCATGTGCATTAAAGAACGGACAAGCCGGTGGGGAGAAAACAAATCCATCTAAAGTTCTCTCATGTGTTTTTCTCCCGACGGGTCAGTGAAGAGAAAAGCGCACAGACACATTAGCTGGCACTTTTCTTGCTTCCACCCTGACATGGGATTAAAATTGTGTTGTGTGATGAACCAGTCGCAGCCTCATGTCTCTCTTTCTCTCTCTCTCTGCCCGTCTTCCTTCCTTTCTCTCCGTCTCTTTCACAACACTCAGGATCACAATCCTACATTGTTTGTTCTGTTGTAATCCTGCAGCGGCATTTTCCAGATGATTGTGCCCGCATGATAAAACAAGCCCTGTTAGGAGCTGCAGCCGATTACATGGCTTCATGCAGAGATCAGTCCTTGTGTATAAACACTGAAGAAGAGGAGGAAGGAGAGAGAGAGAGAGAGAAACAAAACAATCGATGCTGCGCAACATGTTGATGGATAAACTCCTACACTGCGGTGGTGACAATAAGAAAAAAGCTCTGTGTGACGGACAGATTCAGAGGAAAAGAAGGAGCCATCTCGTCTTTGTTTTTGTAATGAATGCAGTGTTTTCATTCTTCCTCTGTCTCTCCCTCTCTCTCTCCCTCCCGCCTCCATCTCATGCGCCTTGGAGACATAATTGAACGATATACTCCCACTCAGAGAATCTTTTTAGTGTCGGTTCTAATGTCACGGTTCATATTAAAAGCTTGACGGTGAATCAGTCATGTAATGAATTTAATCAGATTTGTGACCTCTGAGACTGTCACAGGCGCCGACTATTCTCTGACCTGCACTTGTCGGCTTTCATCAAAAACTCCTGACCCATTTGACGGCTCGATAGCTGTGCCGTGTTTACATTAATGGCCCCTTAAAACCCCTCCTTGATCTGCCGCTCGCTGAAAGAGACGAGGGTCTCACTTGAGCGGGCCGTTAGCTGGCAAAGTTGGACAGCTTGGGCGTATTTTACATACTCGTCTGGGCTCCTTTCATGACAGTCAAGCGGGCAGAATCCGAATCAGATCATTTGAACCGCTCTGAGAAGATTACCTTCGACTTGGGGTTGAATGTTTCAGCTGATTCTAAAGCTGCTTCACAAGCTGTGAAGGCGATGATGACATGTTGTCACCCTGGGAACTTGTGAAGATTAACAAACAGTTGCTTATTTACACATTCAGCTGACGCCGATCATCTAAATAATCCAAGTCAGTGTTCTGTCTAGTTTCAGATCTGCTGGATCTGTAGGCGCTCAGTGCTCTGCACTTGGGATTGGATCTGACTTTCCTGCTATAAAAGTGAACTATAAGAAGATTCGGTGAGAACAGAAATCCATATCTGCCATATCTCGCAATATTCAAAAAGAGAAAAAAAAAAGTCTAGGAAAATAAAATAGATGAAGTCAGATAAAGTGCGTTTACCGGCGAGATGCCAACGGCCGAAGCAAATTCACCAGAATTTCTTCATATCTGGGAAGTTACCTCTCTGACTATAAGAGATAATCGCTGGTTTTTAATGAGTTCTCCGTCTCAGCGGCAGCTGTCAGTTACGCACGTCTCACCAGAGATCGTACCTGATCACCAAAGTTGCCGAGAGGAGAAGCGCAGGTGCTCAGACTGAGGAGAAGGAATGAGAGCGGCACGACTCCAAGTCGCTAAACTACCAGACTAATTACGGCAGTGGTTCCCAAACACCCCCCCCCCCACTCCAAAAAAGGAA